>JAEIHY010016816.1:0-14100 GCA_018904565.1 Drosophila tsacasi | reverse complement strand
AGAATTACTCTAAAAATTTCATAGAGATATCTCAACTAGAAGTATTTTTGGCCGCCCGCTCCATACAAGACCGACCACTGTGGGTTTATCAAAAAAGTTAGAACAAAGAGGGTCTAGAAAAATGTTGGAGTTTTGAAATCTAAATGCTCATCGAAAGTATTCCACAAAATTATGCAGCTTGGCATTTTTAACTTTAATTATATATTATCAAATATGTTAACTCCGTTTTCATGGATTTAACTAAGGAAGCCCCCTTATCACTTTCGTATTTAAAATATAGAAAAAACTATTCCAACTCACAACTTTAATTACTTATTTAATTAAAAGCTAGTAACGACTATATTCCCCATGGATTTAGTCCTTTCTCGATTCCTAACACAATATATTCACCTGCAAGGGGCTTATATAGCAACCCAATTATTATTAAAATTTCCTTCCTACCTTAACTTTACACTCCATTCCCAACTTGGGCCTAACTCCGCCACAGACACCTTGCTAATGACCTTTGCCCCGGGGATGCATTAAAAGGGTTTTTGGGTTGGTAATCCACGTCCTCCTTCCTTGGCTTGGGGAATGTCAGGTCCCCCGAGGAAGTGTGAAACCCCAGCCTGACCTTGTGAGCAAATGAAAATGCTAATCACCGAGAGCGCATCCTTGGAGGGCAGCGTGCTGCAATTTGCCATGGGGTGGCCAAGGTGCCAAGTGGAATTTAATTAGCGCTGGTCAGTAAATGCTAATGAAGCAACCTCTAATTTGTGCCCTTCCCTTTCTACCAGAACATGGCGGCGGGTGAGAAAATCATCTATGTGGACAAGGACACGCTGGCGGCGAATGCTCACCTGGTGTATGCAGTGCACAACGACTCCCTCGGTCTATTTCATCCGGATTGTCACGCCTATGAGGCGGATCATACGGGCAGGCCACACACCATCGTCAGTTGTCGTAAGTTTAGAGAGATCCTTTAGGGAATACTTACCCAGAATATATATTTATTTCCCTTTTCAGAACTCCGTTTCGTTCGCAGCGGAATGCTCCGTGAAACCCCCTACTGCGTTTCCCTGGAGGCCCGCGACCTCACCATTGTTATTCACAACGAGGCCATGTCTGCCACAGCCTACATTTGCTACCACATAAACCTGGACAATCTTCATGAGACGGATCGCGAGGAGTTGCCGCAGGCGCTGCCCCTGAAGCAGCAGCAACGTTTCGATAATGATTTTGGAGGCGGAAGATCCCGGGGTCCCGTATCTGTGGATTACGAGAAGGATGTGGCTGTCTACCGGACAGCTGGTTCCTACTATCGAGTTACTCAGCCGGAGACCTTCCAGCAGCTGATGAGATCCCGTTCCATTCGATTTGACATCGTAGAGGATCGCAGCGGAGCCTTTGGCATTACCCAGACATCGGGCATTATCTATGTGAAAAATCCCAAGGCTCTGGAGGAGGCTCCCGAGACGATATACTTCCTCAACGTCACCTGGATAGACAAGGAGCGACTGTCTCATGTCCGGGTGATAAATATTCACCTGATCCATGGAAGACCGGATAACACCAGCTGCGAACTGAAGATCAAGTCCGGGTCGCAAACTTGCGCCCAGGTCAAGTACCAGTCGCAGTGCATCCGCTTCTGCGGTCTGGCCACTGGCGGAGGACCATGTGAGTGGAGGGGCTCCCATGCTGCCATGTTTAGCACCAAGTTTGGATCCTGTGTGCCCGAAGCTCGACACTGTCCCGATCATGTTTGTGATCCCCTGGAGGAACTCAACCCCATGGCCTGTCCCCAGGACTGTACCTCGCAGGCTAACCTAATGGGCGCCCAGATAAGTAACGACAACAAGGTAGGGATCTACAGCGGTTCAGGAACGTGCTTCTGCGAGGACAATGGCAAGTGTTCCTGTGCTCCCTTGGACGCGGAACCCAAGGCCAAGAAGCCGCGCAAGCGAAAGAACGAAACAGACCCGGCGGAACCCGTGCTAGAGAGAAGAGGAGGTGGCTTGGGAGACCCGCCGCAATCCCTGCAGGATCCACTGCTCCTGGGCGTACTCAACGTGGCTGGCTTTGAGTGCGATCGCTCCTGCATGTTTTTTGTTATTAGTTGTCCCATGGTCTTCGTCCTGCTGCTTCTTGCCCTGCTTATTGCCCAGAGGAAGATGCTTAAGCGACGTCTGGGCAAGCAATCTATGATCCCTAATGGCAAACTATCCCTGCCCGAACCCGGTGACGGTGACCTGCCCTTGATGCCGCTCCAAGGCGGTTTCAAGTTCGAAAGCGGCGATGCCAAGTGGGAGTTCCCGAGGGACAAGCTCCAGTTGGATACTGTCCTGGGAGAGGGGGAATTTGGTCAAGTGCTAAAGGGCTATGCCACTGATATTGCTGGCCTCAACGGAGTCACCACGGTGGCCGTGAAGATGCTTAAAAAGGGTGCCAACTCTGTGGAGTACATGGCCTTGCTCTCGGAGTTTCAGCTCTTGCAGGAGGTCTCACATCCAAATGTCATCAAACTTTTGGGAGCCTGCAATCAATCGTCGGAAGCACCGCTCCTGATCATTGAGTATGCACGCTATGGATCCCTGAGGAGCTATCTGCGTCTCAGCCGAAAGATAGAGTGTGCCGGCGTCGACTTTGCGGATGGCGTGGAGCCTGTCAATGTCAAGATGGTACTCACTTTTGCCTGGCAAATCTGCAAGGGAATGGCATACCTCACCGAGCTCAAGGTGGGTTTACGATCGGACTTTTTCTCATATTGGACTTAGCCTCTATAGAAATAGATGCCTAGATTAAGATATAAGAATAAGTAAAATTCAGATAACCTTTATCAATATATATTTTCATTTAAATATTCAATTGTAGTTGGTTCATCGCGATCTAGCCGCCAGGAATGTCCTTTTGGCTGATGGCAAGATATGCAAGATCTCAGATTTTGGTTTAACCAGAGATGTCTACGAGGATGATGCTTACTTAAAGCGCTCCAGAGATCGTGTGCCTGTAAAGGTAAGTTCTATTCCAAAAACTTCCCCAAAAACTCTGTAAAAATATAACCTCTCCATTTCCAGTGGATGGCTCCCGAATCCCTGGCTGATCACGTCTACACTAGCAAATCGGATGTCTGGTCCTTTGGAGTTCTCTGCTGGGAAGTGATCACTTTGGGTGCCTCACCCTACCCAGGCATTCCCCCTCAGAATCTATGGTCTCTCCTTAAGACGGGATATCGCATGGAACGGCCAGAGAACTGCTCGGAGGCAGTGTACTCCATAGCGCGGACCTGCTGGGCGGATGAGCCCAATGCCCGGCCCTCGTTCAAGTTCCTGGCCGCCGAGTTCGAGAAGCTGCTGGGCAACAATGCCAAGTACATCGATTTGGAGACAAATGCCGTCTCGAATCCTCTCTACTGTGGCGATGAGTCAGCTTTGATGAGTTCCTCGGACTTGGGGGATCCCGAGTGTTTGGATCACCTTTGGTGTCCGCCCAAGATAACGTACGATATCCATGACCAAGGCACTAGCTATGACCAATCGGAATCGGAGATGCCAACAGCCTCAAGCGTTCCCCCAGGTTACGATCTGCCTCGGCCCCTGATCGATGCCACTGCCAAGGAGCAGGTCCTGCGTTACGAAAACGATATGAGATTCCCTTTGAACATACGCAAGTCCAGTTGCTGCTCGCCAAGCTACAGCAACATGAGCAATGGGGCCAACGCCTTGCCCCACTACTCGGTGCCCGTGAAGAGGGGCCGCTCTTACTTGGACATGACCAATCGGAGTCTTATACCCGACAATCTGGACAGCAGAGATTTCGAGAAACATCTATCCAAGACTATATCCTTTCGGTTTTCCAGCTTGCTAAACCTCAAGGAGACAGCGGAAACAGGGTTGCCAGAGCAGCTAGGAGGAGATGCTGTTTAGGAAGTACCTCCCAAAGCCTGACCTTGTATAGTTTCCACTACCACTGCGTTCACTTTTTATCTGCGCCTGCTTTTCAGTTCAAAATGTTTGTTGATTAGTTTTAGTTTATCAAATTTAGTCTCATAGCTTTATTCCGATGCCAAAAAAAAGGGATTCTAAACGAAACGAATGCGACTTCGAATATTACCCAACATTTAGGGAAAGAATTAACCAAAGACAGCACTTGTAAATTCAGTTCTTAAGCTCTTAATTATACGATAAAAATATATAAAACCCTTAACTTGCCTAAAGTAGTAGTAAGAAAAAACAAGTTATGTAAAAATCCTACAAAAAATAACAAAAATTTTCCATATTTTAGATATATTATCCTACATATTTATGCATACTTGTGCTTCGAAAAGAGCTTCAAGATAGTGCCTGCTTGCTAAAATGTTTTATTAAAAATATATTTTATAAAGTAATGTATGTAAAACTTATGAAAATAAGGAGTCGTGACCAGCTAAGTGTGATTTATATTTTTTAAAACTTTAGAAAACATTCCCAGAGTTCATTCCATTAAATCTCATTCATTTTAGCATTCTGTCACAAGTCTTAAATATAAAATTTATTTAAAATATCTTTACAATCATCATGCGTACACCTGGTACATCACTTGTATACTTATAGCCTGCACCAACAATCTCTCACAGGCACACAAACTTATATTTAGATAAAAAGCCTTGTACTTAATTATTTATGCCAAATAGCCATCAAAAACAGACTGTAAATATTTGCTAATAAATAAATTATAAAAAAAAATAATAAGCAATGTCTTGCCTGGTTTATTCCTCGTCGGGAACTAACAGGTTCAGATTAGCACTGCTGGCCACACTGCCCAGGAAACACTCCTCGTCGCCGCGCACGGACAGGGACTCGCGGCCGGTAAGCACCTTCTTTTCGCGTATCATGGCCGTCCGTTCCCACTTGGAACCCTTGCAGTTCTTGCAGCTCTGCTTGGGCAGCTTGAATACTGTGGCAGTACGATTTCCACAATCTTTGCACTGGAAAAAGCGCTTCTCGGCGTCGACCACCTTTAGGGGATGCTTCTGCTCCTTGCACCGATCGGAGGCTGAGAAGGCAGTGTATTTGCACACTTGGCAGATGACTGCCTTGCAGGGCATCTTGTAGGTGCTCAACATCTTCTCCTCCATGGCCTCCTTGCGCTCCAGCTTGTTGAAATACTCCTCCTGCGCCTCGCGCTGTCGCATCTCTATAAGATTGGTGTGCGTTGAGGTGGCTGCCATGATCTTTTCGATGCGGGATTTTCGCATTAGTTCGCGATCCTCTTCTTCAATCTTCTGCCGCTTGGCGCTGTTGGAGAACTTCTCATTGAGCTCATCGATGGCCCGCCTTTTGCCCGTTTCCGTACCCCTTGTAGAGTTGGGATTGACTTTCTCCAGTGGCTTCTTTTTTAGCAGCGCTGCTGCCTTCATTTTAGCGCTGGCCGCCTGCCTGGGACCCATGTTGATATCAAAGGAAAAGTTCTCGCTGCCTGAGAGCTTGGGGGTCAGGCTGGCATCAAAAGAGAAGCCGCGATTCTTGAACTTATCCGGCACGGGTGTAATGGGTGTGGTGGGGGTGCTGGACGCGGCTCTACTGGGCGAAGTCTGGCTGGAAGATCCCCCCGTACTAGTTCCTCCTCCTAGAACCTGCCCCTTGGACGCCTTTTGCTTTTCAAAACGCTCATTTTCCGCTTTTAGGAGACGCAAACGCTCTAGATCTTGATGTCGCTGCTTACTCGAAGCCTCCACACCGCCGGCCATGCGGGAAACCGGACCAGTTCGCTCGGCATATGGGACTTGAGGCTTCTCTGCTGTCTTGGGTTTGGAGGCATGGTCAACAGCATGGGCAAACGGTGAGACATCGTAGCCAGCCAGCTTGCTCAGACGATCGCGTTCCTTGTTGATCAGCTTGGCGCTCTTCTTGGCCGGAACAGCGGTGAAGGCTTGGCCGCCATAAAACACTTCGTTTTTACCTTTTTAAAACAAGAAAAAAGATCATCTCGAATGATATTAAAAAGAAAACTTTCATCCACTCACCCAACACCTTATTCCTCAGCTCGTTGATGCCACGACCCGCGGTAGCAGACTGCAGCTCGGAACGGCGGGACATCTTGCCATACTCCTGCTTTACATGGAACACACAATAGTCGCAGTCTGTGGCGTTGACCACCGATGTGCACTTATCTCCGTTCTTTTTTGTGGCCCGACAGGTACCCAGATCCTTGCTCTGTCCCAGTATCATCACTTTATGGGAGGTGTCGATGGAAAGGCAAGCCACATCGGAGCTACCGGCTTTCCGCTCAAAGACCGTGGGGTTCAATACCGCCAAACACATGCCCTCCGCCGTCTTCCACAGCGTCTTGTGCGCCTCCCTGAACAAGAAAATTGATATAGTCTTGATTTCACCGCGCAAATCGGACAGTTTCCACGTTGAGAAGGCATCACCCTTCTTGGTGTTCTTCACGGGACTTTTGGAGACGAGAGCTCCCGCAATAACCCAATCCTTGGCCAAGTCACCGCGTTCAATGTGAAACGCCACACCAGCAAAGGGAACAGATTTCCTGCCAGCCATGCGCTCCTGGAGCAGTGAGCTCGAGATCAGGGGATTAATCATGCGAAGGCCAAAAACAGGATCCGTGTAAACAGCGGAAACAGGAGCACTTGGCTGGGATGTTGAAGCCACGGCAGCAGCGGCTGTGGGTGGTCTCTGAAACGAGCTGCTCACCGTAGACTGGCGCTTGATGGGATTGTGGGGATTCTTCAGCGGTGGCTGTGGTGTGGAGGTAACCAGCTTGGTGCTGCTCGACTTCAAAGCCTGATCTACCTCCCTGGCCACCCGTGCCTCGTGGGCGCTCTCCCGCTGCTGCTTCAGGCTCTGGTTGATGTCACTTCCGTACTCATTGTACTTGCGTTCCAGGAAATTCTTGACTTCCTCGTCGTCGGAGGAGTCCAACTCCGGTTCTTTGGTGCACACTTTGTCATCCTTAATAAACTTTTTGGCCGGCTGGACTGTTTTCTCATAGCTAAAGGCATCCGCAAAACTGCTGTCTTCCCTCAATTTTGGCACTGCGTTGGCCAAAGTGGGTTTCTCCGGTTTTTCCGTTTTCGCTGCGTTTGCATTTTCGTCTTCAGCTGCGTCCAGCAGTTTCTCCAGGGCCAGTATCTCGTCTTCATCGTCTATGCTGAGATCTGGGTGCGACGCATTTGTGGGACTCATTGAATAGACTTTGTTGAGAGTTTTCCCCGAGTTGTATTTGTTTTTCCAAAGAGTTTTCCTAAATCCGCGAAAACAAATCACTTTTGGCGGGCTCAGTGACCGCACTAATTCTGTATTATAAAACGGTCACTTAATAGAACGATAGTGTTATCGATATATCGAATGTACATATGTGATCGAAAAAGGGGAAGAACTTCTTCTTCCGAAGTGTTATCAATAGATCGAATGTACATATATGATCAAAAAGAATAAGAAGGTACTTTCAAAGTCCGACTTTAAATCGAGAACTAAGAGGAGAAACATCGTGAATAAAAAACTTAAAAAGAATGTTACAATACAAACGTATATTCATACGATGTTTCGGTTGGTATTTTTTGATGTTCCATCCACACTTCCGTATTTTTTCCCATTTAGCCGCAACCCACATTTTTTCGCTTCCAAGTTCCGGTCATACTGCTCGTCAATAAGTCATCTTTCGGCTTTAATTCACGAAAAAATTGCAAAAACGGAAATAAAACAGCCTGAAAGCTGCCAAATAGCAGCCGTGAAAAGGGCCGAACAAGAGTGTGAAAAATCGTGGTGCTCGAAGTAGTTTGCAGAGCCAAGCAGCCGCAGAAAAGCATAAAAGTACCAGCAGCAGAAGCAGCAGCCGAAGAAAGAGGAAAAGAGTGTGGCGAAGAGAGAGGAGCGCCCGGGGGACGACGACCGCCAACAACGGATCGCGCACTAGTGTTTAAGCATAAAGTTTTCCGCCCGCGCCCCGCCCACCTCTGGAACCGCCTGCCAGGCCACAGAGCAGAGAGCAGGTAAGAAAGGACGATGGGAGATCTGGCGGAGATCTCTGGACTCGGCCAGGCGGCGCAGCAGCACAACCACCCACACTGCATCGCACCACCCCACCGCTCACTCCATTCCTAATAGTTGTGTGCGAATATTTAACGGCTTTAACCGCATTTTTGCCATTCTCGCTGATTTATTTTGCAAACATTTCGCATCTCGTGGCCATTTTGTGGTTATAAGCGCCGCTTGCAGCGGCTCCACGTGTATTGGTGTATGAGCGCTTCATCGGTGTAGTGTGGCTTTGTATTGGGTTACAAGCACACCACGAGGAGACCTCCCGTTATTATTATTGTTTTTGTTGCCTCTGATAACCTCTGGCTTGTTATCAAAAGATAAGGCAAGGGGGCCGCAGAGAGCAGAGGAGTGGCAGCGTGCAGCTTACATCACAGGCTTCGCACTGCATCGGTGACCTAATGCACCCTTAACCCCGGGAGTCGCCTCGTTTTGCTCGTTGTGAAAAATCTAAGAAAACTTGCAGAGTTGCCAAGGCATTTGTATTTGTATGTTTTTTGATGTCTTTGGCCATTTTTTGTTGTTGTTTATTTTTGTGTCATTTTCCTTGCGCATTTTCTTGTTTCCTCTTCTTAATTCCCCTTCTCTGTTTTCGTTTATCGTACGCACGCACTTCTCTCTTCTTTCTATGCTCTCTAGCCGCTCTCACTCTCACTTGCCGTTATGCTGCTTACGCTCTTTCCTGCATTTTCGCCTGTCATCTGGCGGTCAGTAGCCGGCAGCCACCCCACCCCACACGCCTCCTTCTTCAGCTTCCTCGTCATTCTTGTATCGCAAATTGTATTTTATAATATACGAAATATGTACGAAAATGCAGGCCTGATTCGGTTAGACGAAGTTTTTAATACCCTTTGCAATGTACATAATATAAATGTTATGAAATTGGTTCGAGATCCCAGTTGATTACGGTAAAAGTGACCTTTTATGAGGTATTATTTTGAAAATAACAATGAAACTTAAATTAAATTTTTTATAAATAAGAAATAGTTAATATATTTTACCAGGGTATAGATTCTTTTAGTTAATTTTAAAGATAGTCTGATGATAGAGATGTCACCTGACTGCAAAAACTCTTAACTAACCTTAAAATTTAGCTCCGTTGTCACGAGGACGCGGCTAGACCTAGTTGTGAATTTCAGATAAATTTGTTCCCTATTTACATAGTAGAAAATTAAGGCAAGAAAAATTATAGTACTCCCACAGGAAACCATATAAACAGGAATAATATTATAAATAATATTTCTCAGATATAAATATTCCATTTTCCGCAACCAAACGTCTTACCATGTCCTTCACAACCTTTTGGAAGTGTATACAAATCACAATCGCCGTCGCCACACAACCTCAACTCATTTTTCGTAGGCGTCGCCTGTTTTCGGCCTTGCTTGTTTTTTCGCTTGCTCGCTTGTATTTTTCGCAATGGAGTTTTCTTTTTTACTTTTCCACTTTCCCACCCATTGCTGAGCACACATTTCAACGTTCTGTGACGGAATATTGTTTGCCAATGTTTGCTGTCTACCGTAGAGCGTCCTCCAGGGCCCGCTGCATGTTGAATGTTTCTGCGAGTGCTCCACAAGATATTGCCGGTATGTGAGCCACTCAACCCCCCACTAATCCCACCAATACCCCTTAGCGTAACCTCCAATTCTACCCACCCCCTCCCAGTCCCAGTCTCCTTGCCCAGTCAGCTTCTAGCCTTGTGTCTTTAGATTCAATTGCAGCAGCACCAGCAGCCACAATTGGAGCATAAATAAGCGATAGAGGCGACCCCAGCAAGCCAGTCGAGATTCAGTCTTTGTTTTAGCCATTAGCAAACAGAAGCTGACACTGACACACACTCAACGTTTTGCTCTTTTTGCAGTGCTGCAACGATAAAGAAATGAACTCAAATATATTTGTGGGCACAGCGGAGAACGGCCTGCGGCACGATAAGGTTGTTATACTCGATGCGGGAGCACAGTACGGCAAGGTGAGCTCATTCCCAGAACCAAAAAATGTCCAAATTATCTGACTCTTGTTCTTCATTTCAGGTTATCGACCGCAAGGTTCGAGAGCTGCTCGTGGAATCGGACATCCTGCCACTGGACACGCCAGCGGCCACGATACGCAACAATGGTTATCGCGGCATCATCATATCCGGCGGCCCCAACTCCGTTTACGCCGACGATGCGCCCAGCTACGACCCCGATCTGTTCAAGCTGAAGATACCCATGCTGGGCATCTGCTATGGCATGCAGCTGATCAACAAAGAGTTCGGAGGCACAGTGCTCAAGACGGATGTGCGGGAGGATGGCCAACAGAACATTGAGATTGAGACGTCGTGTCCACTGTTCAGGTGAGCTGAGCACTAGGAGTAAATAGTATTTAGTGGCAGCAACAAGAAAGTGCTTGAGTTGATCGAGTTTAGTTAAGCGCTGATACAATGTTGCCAGAGAAATCTCAAAACCAAGAACAGTTCAGTTTCGTTCAAGTCTATAAACTGATCTACACGTGGTCTAACATGTTTTTCTAGATATCTTTTGATATTTATTCCAAGTTTGTGGCTTTATTTAATCACAATCTCTTTTGCTATTCCAACAGTCGTCTCAGCCGCACACAGTCCGTACTGCTAACTCATGGCGATAGCGTGGAGCGGGTGGGCGAGAAGCTGAAAGTTGGTGGCTGGTCAACAAATCGCATCGTTACGACCATTTACAACGAGGTATTGCGCATCTATGGCGTCCAATTCCATCCGGAGGTCGATCTCACCATCAATGGCAAACAGATGCTATCGAATTTCCTGTACGAGATCTGCGAACTAACGCCCAACTTCACCATGGGCAGCCGGAAGGATGAGTGCATTCGGTTTATCCAAGAGAAAGTGGGCACAAATAAGGTTTTGGTGAGTAGAGTCAATGCCTTAAATCTCCACAGAGAGCGGCGTGTATCTAAGTGAAAATATCTGTACTATATCTTTGTAGCTGCTGGTCAGCGGGGGCGTGGATTCGAGTGTCTGTGCAGCCTTGCTACGCCGTGCCCTGCATCCTAATCAGATAATTGCCGTGCATGTAGATAATGGTATGTACCAATGGGGGAAATTGATAACATCCCTGCAGTACCTGTCATCAACTTTTTATCAACATTTCATCGACACATAGGGGATTGTGCCGATGAATCGTTGATGACAGAGGCAAGTGGTACTGCAGGGATAATACTAAATAATACATACGAAAATAGTAGAGTTATTGTTGCATTTTCGGCAATTATATGACTCCCTTAGAATCTTATCTTGTACTTGATTAATAGTAAATCGTAAATTCCCGCAGGTTTCATGCGCCAGAACGAAAGTGAAAAGGTGGAGCGTTCGCTGCGCGATATCGGTATCGAGCTGATCGTTCGCAAAGAAGGCTATACGTTCCTTAAGGGCACGACGCAGGTGAAGCGGCCCGGCCAATACTCGGTGGTGGAAACGCCCATGCTCTGTCAGACCTACAATCCGGAGGAGAAGCGCAAGATAATCGGTGATATATTTGTCAAGGTGACCAATGATGTGGTGGCCGAACTGAAACTGAAGCCCGAGGAGGTGCTGCTTGCCCAGGGCACACTCCGGCCGGATCTGATTGAGTCTGCCTCGAATTTGGTCAGCACGAATGCAGAAACAATCAAAACGCATCACAATGACACGGATCTGATTAGGTAATAACTATAATTCAAGATAAATAGAGTAACTAACATTCTGTATGTCATCCGAAAGGGAACTTCGGAATGCGGGACGTGTGGTTGAGCCACTGTGCGACTTCCACAAGGACGAGGTGCGCGATCTGGGCAACGATCTGGGTCTGCCGCCGGAGCTGGTGGAGCGACAGCCCTTCCCCGGTCCCGGCCTGGCCATACGCGTGCTCTGCGCCGAGGAGGCTTACATGGAAAAGGATTACTCGGAGACGCAGGCAAGTTAACGCAAGGATAAAAACAATTTCAAATATTAATAAGCGATTCCTTTAGGTCATTGTACGGGTGATTGTGGACTACAAGAATAAACTGCAAAAGAACCATGCTCTGATCAACAGGGTAACGGGCGCCACCAGCGAGTCGGAGCAAAAGGATCTGCTGCGAATCTCGGCCAACTCCCAGATCCAGGCCACCCTGCTGCCCATCAGGTCGGTGGGCGTGCAGGGCGACAAGCGCTCCTACAGCTACGTCGTGGGTCTGTCCACCAGTCAGGAGCCCAACTGGCAGGACCTGCTCTTCCTCGCTAAGATCATACCGCGCATCCTACACAACGTCAACCGTGTATGCTACATCTTTGGCGAACCCGTGCAGTATCTGGTGACGGATATCACGCACACCACCCTCAATACGGTGGTCTTGGCGCAGCTACGGCAAGCCGACGCCGTCGCCAATGAGGTGAGATTGTCTCTGTGTGATGTCTATAGTTTGTTAGTTGTTAATAATCCTCTCGTTCCTTTATCCTAGATCATCAGGCAAGCTGGACTGTATCGAAAAATCTCACAGATGCCTGTCGTCCTCATACCCGTGCACTTCGATCGCGATCCCATCAATCGCACGCCCTCCTGCAGAAGATCGGTGGTGCTGCGTCCATTCATCACGAACGATTTCATGACGGGCGTTCCCGCTGAGCCCGGCTCCGTGCAACTGCCACTGCAAGTGAGTGGATCTCTCAGCAAGCTTCGAATTCGTTTATATTATCAATTATTATCCCACCTGCGACAGGTCCTTAATCAAATTGTGCGAGATATATCCAAGCTGGACGGAATCTCGAGGGTCCTGTACGACTTGACAGCCAAGCCGCCAGGCACCACCGAGTGGGAATGATGCGTTCAAGCCAAACCAACTTTCAACAGCCATTTCATAGCAGTAGACGAGGGACAAACAATAATCAAGCAACCAACCAATAAGCGGCGGGCGCTCGAGAGCCGATCGATGGACCGATCCTAGCCATCTCGGGGCCAACAGCAGCTGCTCCTGCCTTTAAAGAGACACGTAAAACGAGAGCAATTGAGAAACACAACTACAGGAGGAGGGAGGAGGAGGGTGCCACTTCGCGGAGAGAAAGATTGAAATAAATTCAGGTTCATGTAATATCGATGATCGTGTCTGTGTAATTAAAGCGAAATTAAACGCGGGCAAACAATTTGCCTCGCTAAAAATAACAATTATAATAATACATAAATGTACATTTTCATGTTTTGTTCCTTTTGTGAAAAGGAATGTGCACACACACACACACACACCCCACACGTAACCAACAACAAAACAAAAAAGAAAACAATTATTTTACGCATTTTTTAGTTATACATATAAATAAAAAATTATAAATATTTAAATATATAAATTATATACAGATATTAAATAATTGCAAAACAAAATCGATTCTGAAAATTGTATAGCGGATCTGAAGAGTGTGTGTACCGGCAAATGGCATAAACAACAAATAAAAAACAACAAAAAGAATGTAAGAGTGCGAAACAAAAATATTCTAAGCTAAAATTATGAATTGTTATATAAAAAAACGTCTATATTTAAAGAATGGCATGCAACCAGGAAAAAAACAAAGCGATTATGATGATACAAGAAATGTAATAAAACGAAAAAGCTATTTAAACGTGTTTCGCCTTCAGCTTCGTCTTCTCCCCGGCCAAGTGTTGATGGTCCACGCCGCCGCTGGTTACCTTTTGCATCTTCTTGTAGGCATCGTGCGTCAGAGTCAAGGGAGTGCAGTGGTGATTCCTCAAGGCAGCGAGCGATGCCATCTTTTCGCTGATTTTAGCTGCGGGTTTGGACTTTTCCTTAGCGGGTCTCGCAGGCTTCACGGGAAGCTTTTCCAGGGTAACAGCCGATGGTGGGGCATGCAAAGGCTGTTTGGGGAATATAAATTGGAACGAGTTAACGAGTTTCATTTAAGGGGGTCTCCTCATCAGTAGTTTAAAAAAGGGGGGTTTTTTCAGGAATTTTTTTAAACATGAAAACAACAAGAGAAACAAAAGATCTTTTTTCATATTTTTAAACAAATGTTTATTCAACAAAATAGAGTTTATTTCACGTCAAAATAAATAAAAATGGCTGATTTATGATCAATCTTGCGCAGCGC
>JAEIHY010016815.1:0-57799 GCA_018904565.1 Drosophila tsacasi | reverse complement strand
ATAATGATCCAATTGTAAGCTGCAAGGGTATACAAACTTCGGTTTGCCGAAGTTAGCTTAATTTCTTGTTTTTATTTAAATTTATTATAATAAGAATTGAGATAAAGTAAATTGTCAACTGTTTTAGGTCCTAATCTATTTCTTTTCTCGGTAATAACAATGCCAGCTAAGGAAAATACCCTCTCGGCCGCTGCACTGCTCGATGGTATAGTAAGAATTTGCAATGCTTCTCGCAGTCAAAGTCAAAGTCGAATGCGCCGAACTTGAACGAAAAGAACAGAACAACCAAAAGCAACATGGTGTTTAAAAGACACTCGAGTGATTCTTGTGTGTTTTGCCTACCTCCATTGATTCCGACTTGCCTTTTTTGCTAATTATTCGTTATTCCTATATTCGTTTTGAGGGGAAGTGCGACCACAAATTTTATTGGGTGTGAGTAAGGTGGCAAAAAGTGACACCCTTGTAGTTCTCTGGTGTAAACTCAACTCAACTCCCAACAAAATGGCAAGAGAAGAAACATTTCGAGTAACTTTTCTAGTTCGTTTGCATTTATTTAGTTTTTTTTTTGTTAAGCTTTTGTTGTCTCTAACTGACATTGCAGAAGTTTTAATTATTGAGTTTACATTGATTTTTGTTATGTAAGAAATTTGCATAATTTTTTGTTCATTGTTTTTGATGTTATTCGAAAGCGTTTCGTTCTGTTGCTGCAGTTGTTCTTGCTGTTGTTGTTGTTGTTTTTGTTGCTGTTGTTGTTGCTGTTGTAAGTAGTTAGATGCTGTTGTTGTTGCTGTTCTGGTTGTTGCGCCAAAGGATTTATGCCTTGGACTCGGCCTCGCTGGCGGTGGCCTGAGACTGGGCATCGCTGGACTTGCCATCGTCGACCTTGCCGAACACGCAGCAAGGGCACTTCTCCTTGAGGGCCAAGCGGTATTTAGGATGGCTGCAGGGAAGGGAGAAAGGAATCTTTGATGGACTGGTAGAACATATTAGTTAAGGATTCACACCCACCTGATGCCATATACAATGGGGTTGTAGCAGGCGGCCGACTTGGCGAAGCAAGCTCCCCAGATGGTGTTCAGCGGTGTCAAACCCTCGAACTTGAACAGGCCCATGCAGTTGATGACCAAGTATGGAGTCCACGCCATGAACCACAGGGTGATGGTGACCAGAGCGACCTTGGCCAGCTTGCCCTCAGCGCTCTTCTCGGCATCCTCAGAGGAGCGGAGGGACTTGACATTCATCTTCTTGGCCTGCTCGCGCATGGCCTTCTCGTGGGCGGATACAGCCTAAGGGGAAGGGGAGGGAAGTGAGGGATGAATAATCTCGTTCGAGTAGACTACCACTGGCCACTTACAGCAATGATGAACCAGTAGGAGTAGCAGATCAGGAACAGCGGAATATAGTAGACGAAGATTGAGTAGAAGATCAGGTATGAGCGTGGATTCCAATCGCGTTCCAAGTAGTCAATACCGCACGATGTCAGATTACCCTCCGGCACGTACCTGTGAAAAAAAGGGTTTATTTTTAAGAAGTAATCTAAAAAGATCGAGTTTCTAATATAATTTTTGCAGCTATGTAGTTTTTTTTAGTTTTACTGCTTTCACCACATTAAATATGGGAGTTTGTTTGTTTCAGAAATTCTTTAAAATATAAACCTATAACCCTATTCGAGAACACTCACCTACTCCAGCCGAAGGCGGGCGCCAGGCACCAAATGCTCGACATGAACCAGATGTAGGCTATTTTGCCCAGGGCCAATGGAATGGTCATCGGCCTGCCGGCCATGCCCTTGACAATCACTTGATAGCGGTCCAGCGAGATCATGCACATGGACCAGATGGAGCTGCAGCCGAAGGCAGAGCCCAGCCCGGCATAGATGTCGCACATCATTGGGCCGAGCACCCAGGTTTCGAAGTACAGATTGATGCCCATCATGGGTGTATTGGTGATCATGATGCCGAAGTCGGAGATGGCCAGATTGATGACCAGCAGGTTAGCGGGCGTGCGCAACGACTTGGTGGTGGCGAATATGTAGATCACCACGCCATTTCCGCACCAGGAAATCATGCCGATCATGATCATGTAGGCTGTGAGGATCTTGGCCCAGATGGGGTCCATGGCGGGGAACTGGTTCCAGTACGGGCTGATGAGGTGGGCCATATCGGGGGTGACCTTGTCCACCACCGATCCATTGGACAGGGGGGCAAAGTGTGGCCCCAGTTGCGCGGCTGCTACTGCAAAGCTGCAACACAGGACCAAAAATGCCAAATTTTAAAATGAATTTCTCGCCGCGGATCGATCGATCGTCAGGCCGTACCTCTCCATTGTGTTTTAGGTTCCTGGCTGCGTCACTATATCCCGCCTATATCACACTTTCTACATAAAAAGCTGCAAATTCACTAATAATATTTCAAACACTTTTTACATAAAGGATGCCTGAGTTCTGAATATTTCACTGGGGCGGACTATTCGCGGCGATTGGTCGTTGGAAACCTGCATTGCCTGCATTTCGGGCCCTGGCTTTTATAGTTTTTCCCGAAACCGCTGAGCCTCTGTAGTTCAAATTCAATTAGCCAAAAATATACAAAAGTATAATGCAAACGATTGCGGGTGAAAAGCGTGCGGAGGAAAGTGTGAACGGACGGCTTTTGGCTTATAACCATAATAGCCATAACAAAAGGCGCACAAGAGCAGCTATTGCAATGGCCAATGTCAATAGTTAAGTTCTTGCCGATGCCATATTTCTAAGGTTTCCGAAAACGGTTTTGGCCGAGCTTTAGGTCTGGCTGACATTGAGACGAAAGGGGGAGCGTTGAAAGTCGCAAATTTAATGTGTCAATGTTCAATATCATTATTAAACCAATGGTCAAGCAAAGAAAAGCAGAGCTGCAGAAAGACTGTCAAGGTGCGCCACAGTGCGTATGCGCAATTAAGCATACGCAGTGTATGCTTGCAGATGGAGGAATGCTGCTGATGGCTTGACTGTCAACTTTTGACTGTCTCACAAGCCTTTAAATAATCTCTTTAAATGACCAAAAATGAAGTCACTTGATGAAGCTGTAAGCTGCTTATAGATCGATCTATTCGCACCTCTATTGTCAAGTCCAAACGAATTTTCCACCCATGTGGGCTTTTTTGACTTTTGCACAAGATTACAGGCAGTATTCGTGGCACAATATGTACAGAGCCTGGTTCTTATATTCAGCCATATTTTTTGTATAAAACTAATGATAAAAAAGGAAAAATTTTAATATTATTTAAAGAGAAATCTTCTTTTAATATTGATTAAATAGAGCAAAATAAAATAGGCAAAGATATTTAAGAGTCCACTACCCGGTATTATATGGTCGTAACATTCGCATTAAGAGCACTTTTTGCTTTTTTTGTGTGTGTGTGGGCTGCTTGCATTTATTTTTTGTCAATCCCACTTTGGCATAAAAGCCTTTTGTTCGCTTCGTGCGACCGCTCAACACGTTCGGCTGAATTGGGTCAAGTTTTAGGCTAATCCAGCTGGCCGGGATGTCACGCCTAATGCCCAGCCCAAATATGGAACTAAACCGAAATAACTGTCACTCCATGTGACAGCCGACACATGTTAGGCTTGGCAGATCTTTCGGTTTAAATCAATTATATATACACCGCAAAACAATACAAAAAACGCTGCTAATAAATGTATAAAGTTAGACGGCAAAGTACCTAAAAAATGCTAAAGCGCAAAACCGGAAGCTGGGCTCAGATCATCATCGTCATTATGATCATTATGGTCGCTATCGGCGTCATCGTCAGCCGCACTTGCGGTTCCTATATGTCTGTTGTGTGGGTGTGTGGGGTTTGTGTGTGAAATTGTAAAAAAAAAAATTGTATTCAAAACATGAATCGCATTTGAATTTATTCCACATATTCGGGTTTCTTTGGACAAAACGAAAAGTCACCCGCCCACCTGCTAAATAACATAAACATAGCGAACCTACAAAATGGGTACAGCAACAAATAAAATCGAAGAAAACAGCAAATAAGCGACGGCTGACTGCAACAAACATTGCGAGGAGGATGGAGGAGAAGCACAAGACAATCATTTAGCATTAGCAAATAAGCGAGATAAACGCTTCGATCCGTAGCTGTTGTTGTTTTCCTGTTCAATGAGGCAGACGAAACTGAAACTGGAGAAGAACGAGTGATTTTGGGTGGCGGTTTGGATGCCCTACAGTGCCACAGAAATTACTAGCATTTTTGGATCTATTTTAATCTGTACCAAAAATTGTTTAGAACTAGAAATCTGTAATACAATTAAATTTCCAATGAATTCTGTAAGACCAACTTTTTATTGCATACTTATAAGTACCATTTTAAGGGATTTCAAATATATCAAATATATATATATAAATGGAATAATATCAATATAGTAAATATGGTTTATCACTTTTCTTGTTTTTAAAATAAAAGGGTCTATTAAATAAATTAAATTCCCTTTTTTATGCTTACTTTTATTATTAATTTAAGGACAGATGCTGAAAGTTCTTTTAACGAAAGTTAAGTTAAACATAAGTTGAAGCTATATATAAAACACTTTTTAACTTTAAATGCAAAAAA
Organism: Drosophila tsacasi; assembly: GCA_018904565.1. Taxonomy (NCBI): domain Eukaryota; kingdom Metazoa; phylum Arthropoda; class Insecta; order Diptera; family Drosophilidae; genus Drosophila; species Drosophila tsacasi. The sequence goes on along the minus strand of JAEIHY010016815.1, from coordinate 53,209 downwards.
TGAACCAAAAATCCTAAGAGGTGTTAAGCCACACTCTTTATATACCTAGTATTTGTTGTTTGAAAAAACTCTCTTAGTGATATTTCAACTACATATAACTATATAACTAACCCTTTCTTTCTTTCCAATTCGCACGCTTTGTCAAAGCTGCCATGTGAACCATGACTCCCAGCCTCCAGGGCACAGTGTATAATTAACAAACACCTATGATTTGATTTTTGTATTTTCTATGTTCGACAATGGATCGGCGCTCGCCAGTGTGCGTTTGGCTGTGTGTGTGTGAGTGGGTAAACGGCGGCAAGTGTTCTGCCGGCGTCGCTGCTTCTGGCGCAGCGCCGTCGTGTGGGGGTAAGTGAGCGAACGTGTAGAGCAGCTGCTCAAAGAACGCCAAAAGTAATGAGCGCATCGCTCTCTCACTCAATCGGATAGTGCTGGCACCCTCGCCATTAGATGACAATTTTTTATAGAATCCGGGAATTCAAGGGACCGACGATTTTAGGTGGTTATACCTGTATAACGCTTTAACCGAAAGAAGCAAAAAAATGTATATTTTTTTATTTTATGGTTACCATGTTCGTAGTAACAATAAAACACATTTATTTTATAAACTGTATTCAAGAACATTGGGTTTTCATAATAAGTAGTATACATAAAATGCATATTCATAAGCATATTATGACAAGATTAATGTCATTATGTGGTTTTTCTTTGTATTCTTAATTTTAATAATCTGTGTTTTTTTATTGTTTAGCAGTAGTTTTGAATGCCAATAACGGTGGGTGCTGTCACAGCTTCATTTTGATCTTCGACGTTGTCGTCGCTGTCCTGTCCGTCATATAATATTTTTGCTGTCTTCGGAAGGTCCTTACAAATCGCCACAACCTTGTCAATAAGAACAGTTCTTCCTTTGAAACCGGTAGCTGATTTTTTAGTGATCTTGCCCAAACCGATACAGGGATGTCATCTGCGATTTCAATATCATTTGAAAATGAGCTGCTAAGTTCATCTAAATTTTCTTCGGCAAGCCCATGTTTAAAACGAGCCATCAAGTTTTCGTCGCAATATCCGGACGGACTCTGTAACCGGATTCTACTGCACATTCATTTTCACACTATACTATACTAAATGTGTTATCCTTGATCTCAGAAAGTACGTTTTTTAAAAGCTATGATTAGCCGGTCTAGTCTAGATTAATTTCCAAAAAGTGCCCAAAATATGACGGCATCACTGATCGCAGGTCGCGAGTGTGTGGGAGCGCTCGTTCTTGGTTGCTGCGAGTGTCATTAGCGTAGTTGCAGCAGCAGCAGCAGCAGCAGCAGCAACAGCTGAGATCACCTCGCACTAGCCGCAGCACTCTCACTCACTCATCCGTTCACTCTCTCGTTCGCTCTCAGTACGGTCGTTTCGGAGGCTGATGTTATTTTCAGCGGCTGAAGATTACAGTAACAACACGGACCTAAGCAGCAGCGCGTGCACCGCTATACGCTCAGATATACGAATTCCGCCTTCGGATCTCCGATTTTCGAGGGCTGCCCCGCTCCGTTCTGATCTGTTTGCTGTTAATTTTAGACTCGCCAAGCGGAAGCTTGCCAGAGTTTTCCAAAATATTCAACGGGACGGCCGCCGCGTGTGTTTTCCTGTTCGGACATCATCGTCATTGCAAATTTCACAAAAAAAAAAAAAAACGAAAAGTGTCGTGCCGCGAAAATGCCGATTAACCTCTGCTCGGCACGGGTTGGTTAATTAATTAATGACGGAATCTCTCGCTGTCTCGGCACGCCGTTGTCGTCAGCACGCGCGCCCCCGGGCCTAAATGCAATTAAAACATTAATAAAGGCGGACAAATATCCGAACTATACATATGTACGTCATACGCACCACCACAGCCACATGCAGACACACACCCCGCGGCATATGTAAAGTGCACTAGGTGTGAGTGTTTGTGTGTGTGCAGCAACTACTTCGAAATTTATTTTCGAATAAATAGTACAAAGTTGAAGAAGCAGCAGTCGCAGCCGCAAACGCAGCTCCCGGTCTCATCCCGTCGGGCATTTCCCAGCATCCACGATCTCGCGTCTACGTCTCCCATCCCAACCCCACGTAAAAACGGCGAAATAGTACAAAACACCGCCCCAACGGCAACGATGCAGCAGCGGTCAAGCTGGTAGCAGCGCCTATTAAATTCGTAGCATCTTTGATTAGTCATCCTAGTATCTTTAGAAAATGATGTTTGCCTAAATGTTTATCGCAGCTATTTATCAAATTAGCATCCAATTTGCCTATAAACTTTTTCTCGAGGTTTATGATCTGTATTTCAGATAAATCACGATCAGTTCCTTTCTTAAATAAAAGTACAAATAATTCAGCTATTTCTGACAGCATTTAAATCTCTAATCTCTGAGAACTCTTAAATATAATTCTAAAATTCTAACTAATTGTGCAAGTCTCGTGGAAAGTCACTTTAAAACATCCCTAGTTCCTTATTCTTTCGACCATCGTTGTCCTATCTTACGCAGGCACAGTGGGATGCACTTAGATTCAATTATCTCAATTGATTAGTTTGTTGTTTGTCCACAAATCCAACCCAGATGGATTGCAGTGATGACTTAACGTGAAGCGATAATTGTTCACGTTTTTAGAGCTAAAGGTGTGAGACCTTTAATTAATCCAACGATATGATAATTGTTCTTGACAGCTGCCACTGTGTTTTCAATACAAATTGACCTGCAACCACTGTGCCCGCCGTGTGTACGCGTCTTACGTACGGAGGAGAGTATCTGCTCGATATTCCGCTGATGCGACGCCTGGTCCCGAACCCGTATCCGTGTATACTTTCGTGGGGTGCGTGTGTCTGTGTGTATGTTTCGGATTCGGCGGCGTCTGAAATAAACGAAATGGGAAATTTTTGGTATTTTCCTTTATATAAATAGATTTCGCCATACGCAGTCTCTGCGATGAAAAGTTGAAAACGCTGAAAATGTGAAAAGTGAATGAAACGCATGTGAATCTCGAGCGCAACGCAACAAAGCAAATTAAATACAGAACAAATTAAGATTTCAATAAATTATTGAAATGAAAATGTGAGCAGTGAAGATGTGATTTCCGAAAACGACTCAAAGACAGACGCGACAACTTAGTAGTGACACACACAGCTTTCGAGATACTACAATAAAATGCAGGCAAATTCGAGCACCACCACAACAACCACGACCACCAAGACCAAGAAGCTGAGCAGCGGATCGGCGGGCAATGTGATCAGTTCCGTGGCGGTGACGAGTGCCATTAAGACGACTACCACTACCCGTAAGCCAGCGGGCTCTGCAGCGGGCGCCAGTCCCAAGTCGTCCCCCAAGTCACCTGGCTCCAGTGCGCCCGCCTCCGTCTCCGACATCGATTCTAATGCGGAGATCGCGGAGCTGTCCAAGAAGATCAACGAGCACGCGGACGCCATCTATCACACATGGAAGAGCCGGGGAATTCCGCCCCCGGAACTGCTGCAGCTGTACACAAATGCCGCAGGCGCCGGGGACTTGTCCGATGTGGCTTCTCCAACGGCGGACACCGAGGGCCTCAAGAAGATGGTCACCAGCTTCGTGAACAAGGACAAGGAGCAGCGAGGCAAGACCAATAGCTTGAAGAAGTCCGAAATCACATCAAATGGCAAGGTGAAGAAGGCATCTTCCCCTGCGACTTCCAGCTACACATCCGTCCCGGAACCAGCCCTGCAGTCGCCCAAGAAAGTGGCCGCCGTCTCCGTCAGCAAAGCCTTGCCCGATGTCAACCTAAACTACGACATTAACCTGCACCTGGACGTGAACAATCTGTCGCAGCAGCAGACGCACAACCTGCTCAAGATCAGCGAGCTGATCCAGCAGCAGAAGGACTCACCGGCGACGACGGCCACTGCCAAGAAGCGCCAGAGCAGCAAGGTCGCCGCCACCAACAGTAGCAATTCCCTAAGCGGCAGCAGCCACAAGTTAACAGCTTCCGAGCAGCCCACCAAGAAGCAGAGCAAGGCCGCCGTCAACGGCAGCAGGAGTGCGAGCGGGCCAGTGGCTGTTAGCATAGACGTGGTGGATGCACCCGCCACGAGAGCTGTGGCTGTAGCCAATAGCGGCAACAGCATCGCAGTGAGTGATAAAGGCAACGAGCCAGCGACCACAAGTCGCAAGTCAAGCAAAACCAAAGAAAACAGTGCCGAAGGCAAGCCGGCAACCAAAGAGAAGCCAACGGCAACGGCAGCAGGAGCAACTGCAGCATCAGCAGCGGTTGTAGCCACACGCAAGTCCACGAGTCGCAGCGCCACTGATAACGCCGGCCACACGGCTGCCAACGCAGCAGCAGCATCAGCAACATCAGCAACATCAGCAGCATCGATGGATGCAACGCCAGCAACATCGGGCAGCACAACGATGCCAACGTTGAATAAAGTCAAACCGACCAGCGGGGCGCGGGCGGCCCTCGCCAATGGCCAGGACAAGAGTAATATAACCGAATCCCCTCCATTCTAAACGTGCCCACACTCCAGGCGTTCCGTTCCGTCTACTTCCAGTTAACCTCCTCACCCGCGGCTCCGTGGCCGAGCGCGTGCTCATGTTCGAGAAGTGCCCGGATGTGCGGCACTCGTTTCTGAACATCAAGCGCCCGCAGGCGGACCCTGCGCCCAAGAGTCTCCTCAAGGTGAGTGTCGTTCAATGGAGAATAATACGGGAATTCGCACCCGTTTGCAGGTCGATAATCGTGTGCTCGGGGGTGTTATCTAACAGTTGAAAATGCCAAAAGACACTGTGAAAAAAGGCACTACCCCCCGCCCATCGCCTCAGCCCCTCATCTTCCCGCTGAAGATCGAGAAATTGCAATTGCACATTTGTTTTCGTTCGGCTCTTTGTGGGCCGCTGTTATCGGTGCGAGTGCGCTGCATCATTGATTGATTTAAGGTTACCTCAAGACGCCACGAGGCGAGAAACACTTGCCAAATGGCTGGGGAGGATCGATGGCGGCAAATTGCTGTAATGCCTATATCAGCACCCAGTGAGAGTGAATAGGGTTAGGCCACACGGTCGGATTCCATTTGGAACTTGAGTCGCAAGCTCAGCCTTGAAGGATCAAAAATCTAAACAAAATAATTGCAAAGCAGCAGAAAAATAATGGAAAACATTAAATTCACTTTGAGAACCTCGATCGAATTCGATTCCAGACTGACGCATAAGCCAAAACAACATACCCTACCCTTTTTTACCCATATTAATATTTTGTTTAATTATTTCGTGCTTGTTCGAAAAAGAAAAGCTCTTCAGTTAATGCCCTTAAAATGTTTGAAAGTGGACATTTTATAACTAATCTTCAGTTTTTTCGTTAGGTAATGAAGAATATTTAAAAGTCTGCTGAACTTGAAACATTAAAATAAATATAGTTTATTTGTTTGAAACTTTTAAAAAATTAATTTCAAAATTTAATAGTGAGAAATATTAAATGTATCTACATGTTTTACTAACCAAAGAATTATGCATTAAAAGGGCATAAGATTTTAAATGAAAAAATAAATAATGTAATATATATTTCTCTATATTAATACTTATTTAGTATTACTTATTTTGGAAATTCAAAGCAGCTAATTATATTATTATCAATACATATTATATATTATTATTATATTTCATCAATATTAATATGATTGTATTCTTGAATATACAAGTATTAGACAAGTATTCCCAATGAAAAGAAATTTAATTTAATAAGAAGTGGGTAAGCTTGCTTCGGGAATCCGAAGTTTGTACACCCTTGCAGCTTGCATGAGATCATGGGATTGAATTTAAAATTGATTATAACTAATCTAAGAAGACACTAATTTCAATTTGAAAAGGTTTTCCTTAGGAGATTTGATTAAGGTAACAAAGCAGAATATGAAGTTTAAAATTTTAAATTAAAAATTAGGTTCTCATTTTAATTTTTGATAATTAAAAAGAATGGGTCAAATAAAGAATATAAACTTTATAGGAACATTGCGTTGCAAGCTTCTGACTACTATGATAATACCCTAGAAGGGTACCGTAAAGAATTCACTGTCAAACAAGTTATTTTGTTCAATATCATCTTTATCTAGACATTTTTTTATATTGGCTGGAATCTTTGATATAAAGTCGTGAAATACATCCCTTTTTTTCAAATAAATAGTAGTAGTAATGAATTCAACAAAAGCATTCCACTCAAATGTGCTGTGTCGGCGATCAAGAGAACCTGTTGACTACTCAGCAGCTTCTTTCGTTCGGGGCTTAGTCGACGGGATTTGTAGTGGACTCACTTACCCACATCGAGTGCCCCTGGTGTTGTATGCATATTTTCGTATATAAACAATCAAATCAAGCATTTACGATCAGTGCGCGATCGTGCTAAAGCAAAATATCCGAGGGAGGAGGCAAAAACAACAAAAATGAGGCGAGCAAACACAAAACCGAATTCAATACAACAAAACAACACATGATCATCATCACTTTCAGCGATTCGAAATGCAATTTGTTGTTTTTGTTGGTTTAGTGCTGATTGTTGCTTTTGTTTGGGGGGTTTTTTGTGTGTAGAATTGTTTAATTACTTAATTACATGTGCGGGCGGTCGTGGCATATTCCGTTTTTTATTCTATGAATGACTTACCGAAACAAAAGATCTCTTCGCCTTCTGAACTTTGCTTTACTACGATTGCTTGTGAAATTCCTCACTTGGTCTCTGATCAAAGCAAACAGAACTGCTAAAAATACAGTCCTCGGAGAAACACCAAAGACTATTTTTGCAATTAAACTCTTAGGCAGGCACAGACAGAAGATGAGCAGCATTTAGCATGCGTTCGATTCTCAAGTGTTTTTCGTGCTCTTTGCCTTTGTCTATAAATTAGGCAACAATGCGTATGCGTAATATTTGACTATAAACGATGTGTAGCCGGGCGTATACGTAATGGGCGTACATGCCAATGAATTGTTTGCCTTTTGTATAAAGGGGAGGAGTGGGCTTTCTGATGTGATGATGGTCGCCAGAGAAGATTAATATTTATGTTGCCGTTGACAGTTTTAAAAGCATGAATGGCTGTGCCTGGATTAAAGTCTAATAGATATCCTCATTCAGAATGAGGTAGTTGGATTCAGAAATATAGGGAACTAGATACAGCCGCGGAAAAAAGTCTAAGTAAGACAACTAATGAACCCATGCACACTACGCAGATTGTAAAGGATAGGCTGCCTTTTTGATTTTCACCTCCACAAATCCCGAACTTAAATATTAAAGAGTATTTTTTGATATATTTGGAGAAAAAAAGGATCCAAGACAAGTGTGCTAAAATTGGGTTGCCTTAATGCCCAGACCACTAAAGGCATTTATTGATGCCCATGGTAGCTAAAAAATATTTAACTACGTTCCTTATACTAATATTTGATCATAAAAGTGCTAAGTAAAATTTTTGCCAATATTTTTTTATCAGTTTTTTGCTTATAACTCAATTATAAGCATATATATATGTAAGTTTATGTTTAATCAAATTGAAATTTAATACCATAATAATAATATAACAACATTTCGAAAAAGACTGCATCATTACTATTCCTGTAAAAGCTATAGGAGTGTGTAAAATCAAAAAAATGGGTCGTGCCTAGACTTTTTCCGCTACTGTATCTAATTGTTTTCTTCACTACTGGTTTTATAATATAATACACAACAATAAGTGAATATAGATATTTTATTAGGCGCCCACGCAGGATTTTTTCTATTTTCTTAAATATGTCTTGCTTCCGCCTCCGCCTTTTCCTAATTTAATTTAGTGCAATTTTCCCATGAACTTTCAGACCATTTTGTGTACTGCCCAATAATTCGCAACATAAAAATCCCACGGGCCAAATATGTTTCCATTATTTACCAAAGTGAAAAGTTAATTTAAACAAATACTTTTTTGTTGCTATTGCTCCGCCGGCCACTCACCGCTTAAATTAGACAACAATTCGTTAGTGTTTATTTGAATGGCAAACATTTAATAATAAATTCAAAGGTAAAGGGCGAACATACGTCGATATGGGCGTGGCTGTCTGCGGCTTTGTGGCCGAGAGTGAGAAAAAGTTTCCGCGAAAACGTAAACAAAAGAACATTTTTCGAGAATAAATTGCAAATTTTATTGAGTGGCGCTTTGGCAGCCACAACAAGCGAATGTAAACAGTTAGTGAGTGATATTAATTTTGCCTCATATTTGTCGACAGGTCAAGCTGCACGCCACTCCGCCGCCGCCGCCGGAACAGAATCTGCTTCAGAAGGAGATCCGCTCCACAAAGAGTGTCTACATACCCAGGTGAGAGGATCCACGCGTCGAAGTAATATCTCATTTCTGATTACTTCAATCCCCGACAGGTTCTACTTTCCCCATGGAAAGCCACAGCCCACGATCGCCATGGAGCGGGTCATCCGTGGCATTCTCTCCGCCTTCGACAGCTTTCCCAATAACCAGGTGACCAAGGATGAGCTGCCCCGCATCCTGAAGATCTGCGGCCTGCCCTTCTACTGGCGCTTGCCGGTGATGGTCTTCTGCCAGTCGACCAGCACGGGTCTCGTCGAGCGCCAGCGGTTTGTCGAGTTCTGGAAACAGTAAGCTATTATCCTTCGTCGATCTTGTTCGCCTTAAATTTAAATATTCATTCTTTTAGAATGAACATATATTGCCATGAGGCGGCCTCGAGATTCGTGTACATTCTGTCGCGTGGCCAGAGATTCCGCTCGTACATCGTGCCCGAGGACCTGGTGCCAATGGTGCAGGATGTGGTGGACACACACCCCGGCCTGGCGTTTCTCAAGGAGGCCACCGAGTTCCATTCCAGATACGTGCACACGGTCATCGCGCGCATTTTCTATTCGGTGAACCGAAGTTGGAGCGGCAAGATTACAATATCCGAGCTGAAGCGGTCCGATCTTCTGGAGGTGAGCCACCTTTTCTGACTTTTGTAAATTTCATACTCATTCATTTCATACTCATTCAGATGATTAGCCTGCTGGAGGAGGAGGAGGACATCAACCAGATAATGGCCTTCTTCAGCTACGAGCACTTCTACGTCATCTACTGCAAGTTCTGGGAGCTGGACAAGGATCATGACCTCCTGATTAGCCAGGAGGATCTAGCGAAGCACAGCGACCATGCTTTGTCCACGCGCATTGTGGAGCGGATCTTCTCCGGTTGCGTAACGCGCAGTGACAACAAAAAGGCTCCGGAGGACGAGGCAAAGATGTCCTATACGGACTTCGTTTGGTTCATCCTGTCGGAGGAGGACAAGCGGACGCCGACGGCCATCGAGTACTGGTTCCGCTGCATGGACGTCGACGGCGATGGGGTGCTCTCCATGTACGAGCTGGAGTACTTCTACGAGGAGCAGCAGCAACGAATGGAGGGCATAGGCATCGAGTGCTTGCCCTTCGAGGACTGCCTGTGTCAAGTGGGAATAATATTAATTTCCTTTGGAATTCTCCCTTAAATTTAATATTTGTCTTGGTTTGCTACAGATGCTGGACATGATCAAGCCGGCTAGCCGTGACTGCATCACATTGGGCGATCTGAAGCGCTGCAAAATGACGCATGTATTCTTTGATACCTTCTTTAACCTGGAGAAGTATCTGGACCACGAACAGCGGGATCCATTCGCCTCACAGCGTGACGAATATGTTAGTTTCCCAGATACTCCCCTCGAGTGGTGTTTATTTAATTGCTTCCTTTATTTACAGACCTCCGATTGGGATCGGTTTGCGGCACAGGAATACGAGCTGCTCATTTCAGAGGAGAACGATTGAGGGCCGTCAAGAGATATTTATTAACTTACAAATTTTTATACAAATTTATATACTACGAAATGAAAAAGAAACAGAAAACAAACAAAAACAAGGAACTACTTTTAGTCCATATGTGCAATAAATTCAAATTATTTATTATGAGTTCTGCAGATTTAGTTGAATTTTAATGATGAATACAATAAAAGAAATTACAAAATTTATAAAGCCTTAAATTTATCCATAAAACGAAATATTCTTAATCTTTTTAAAATATCACCAGTATGCAGGAAAAAAAACTGGGGGTTTAAGAACGAATTTTCTCTCATATATAAGACTATCATAAAAAAGAACAAAACAGGACTCGAAGCAGCTCTTTCCTAGTTACTCACAATAATATAATATTATATATACTAGAGGGCCAGGCACACTTTGTCTCGCCCCTAATTGTTGTTTTATATAGTTCTAGAGTGATAATAATACGCAGATAATTCAATTTTCTATGTAAGTTTTCTTATTCATTTCAATCAATTAAATTTTGTGTAAAAAATATGTGGGTCATGCATTTGAGGTTGAATTCACCGATTCGTCCTTCTTCGTCTTTCTCCTCCTCCTTCCTTCTTCTCCTTTTTCCTTCTTCGTCTTCCTCCTGCTCCCTTCTCCTTCCTCCTCCTTCTTCTTTTTCATCCTCCTCCTTCTTCTTCCTTCGGCGTCCACCTCCTCCTTCTTCTTCATCCTCCTTCTTCTTCCTTCTTCGTCTACCTCCTCCTCCTTTAAGTCAACCACGACGACATAGAATTTTATATATATAGATAATAAGAAGAAATCCTTACAGTTTAGCTATATCTTTCACACTTTGCCTGCAATGTACAAGCAATATCAAACAGTGCAGTGAAACTGAATATGAGATGAGCAGAATGTACGACATCTGACAAGGAGTGACTAGAGGTTATCACCTTTGCCTCCGTTGAGCAGCCAACACACTGAACGAAGAAACATCGACAGCTTGAAGTCATACTGAAGAAGACAGTCCGCTTTTAGGTCCACGTAGTAATCTACTTCCAAGCTGCTTTCTTACCTTGCATAAAAGTTGGGAAAAGCGCGCATAGTATTTCACAATAAAATATTTGCTTTCCATAGGTTTCCCACACGGTCACTAATAACATAACAATGAAATTAATATTTTAAAATTTTTTCGTTTTTTTTTATTAATTCTTTTTGTATTTTCAAAATTGATTTCTCAACTTAAAAGTAGTTTAAAAGTAAAACTTGCTGCTCTCGTTTGTCGTCATTATAACGCTACCAGAACTCGTTTAGAAACTCATTTTAGACTATGCAAAATTTGCCTAAATATATATTTACGTTTGTATATTTAATTGGTATATGCAAGAGAGGATTCCAGCGCCCAGAGGTACGCACCTCGACCACATCCCTGCCAACATTGCAGATCTCCAATCTTAAGTGTATTAGGTATTTAAAGAAAACATGTGGCCTTTATTATTTTTGGAACCAACTCGTTAGGATTGGTTACTCTGCTTTCTACTTTGTCGGGCTTAAAAGATTGCGCTGTTCGTCGGTTATGAATCACAGATGCATATAGGTTTGAGGATGTTGCATACACAAAAATACACGGGGGAGCTTTCTTTCATTCATTCCTCATCGGGCATATTTTACAGGTTGATGGGGCTTGAGGGAAGCTACGACGAACCAACCAAGTTATCAGTCAAACCAAACTAAAGGATATATGTATGTGTTAGAGAGGGAAAACTGAAGAATAAAAGTACGTGTAAGAGTGGAAAACTAAAGGTAGCTTCGGATTGAACAGTATTTTTTGGAGAAAAGGCCATTAGTTGAAAGCGAGCAATAGGAAAGGGGGATATAAAGAGAAAGTATTGTTCTGCTTGTTAAAGTTTTGGATTGATATCTGTGTTTGCCTGGCTTTGGATGTGGGTATCGGTATCGGTATCTCCGATCTACTGTTTTAGTCGTACTTTCTCACTGTCCTCAAAGTTCTTATCATTATCGTTTGTGGTCTCCGAGTCATTGGTAACAGTTCCAGATGCCGGGGCGTCCGCTTCGCGGCTGTACTCGGGCGTTGATGTACCCTGAACGTAATCGGCGGTTATGTGAACTCCTCGAATGTCTGATCCGGGCACTATGAACATCGGATCCAAGAGTAGTTGCTCCTAAGATTAAGAAAACGTTTTTAAACAACGTTAAGCACCCAGGAGTCAGTTGCTTACCATTATGGAGCGCAGACCGCGTGCTCCTGTGTGCCTCTCCATTGCCAGCTGGGCTATCGACTTGACAGCGTCCTCGGTGAAGGTGAGGTCCACATCGTCCAGACCGAGCAGTGCCTTGTACTGCGGCACCAGGGCGTTGCGCGGCTCTGTCAGAATACGGACCAGCATGCTAATGTTCAGGCTATGGAAGGGCACAATTACCGGGAAACGGCCAACGAATTCCTGCATCACAAGACAAGATTTTCTTTAAATATAAATCTGTATTATCCGTCACCCACTTACCGGTATCATTCCAAACTCCACGAGATCACGAGCCTGCACCTTGGTCAGGCATTTATCACGCTCCTCCTGATCGTTGTCCATGGGACTGGCGACTGCCTGAGCTGCCCGACGACCAGATCCGCTCGTTGACGGCATGCCGAAACCCAAATACTAAAACAGCAAAGGTGACAAAGGATTTTAGGATAACATATGGCAACTTCGGTCGATGATCTCTCGCTTACCTTCTCGTTAAGCCGACGGGCGATAAGCCTGTCCAGTCCTGTGTACGCGCCGGAGGCCACAAAGAGAATGTTTGTGGTGTCCACCTGGACGGTCTCCCCCCGCAACTTGCGCGGAGAGTTGCGTTCTGGCACGTTGACAACCGTGCCCTCCAGCATCTTCAGCATGCCCTGCTGGACACCTTCGCCTCCGACGTCACGAAGCTGGTGGATTCCAGGGACAGCACCGATCTTGTCCACCTCGTCCAGGAAGACGATGCCCGTCTGGGCACGCTCCACATTGTAGTTGGCGTCCTGCAGTAGCTTAGAGATTACGCTCTCGATGTCTTCGCCCACGTAGCCGGCCTGCGTCAGCGTGGTGCAGTCACAGATGGCGAAGGGCACGTCCAGACAGCGGGCGATCGTCTGAGCTATCAGTGTTTTGCCAGATCCCGTTGGGCCTAGCATGATGATGTTGCTCTTCTCCAGCTTAACATCATTGGACTGTCGATCCAGGATCTCGGAGCCGGGACGGTGGTCGCCGCCGCCGCCACGCGAGTTACTGGACGAGGATCCACTTAGGCCGCCGCCCAGTCCGGGCCCTCCCATGCCGCCGCCCAAGCCCATTTGGGCGGGCGCCTTCGGGGGCAGCTCACTGCCGGGCGTACTGTTCAGCGTGTGACCGATCCCAGTTATGTGCAGCAGGTCGGGCCGGGGAATCCCCTCCAGACCACCACCGCCGGACCCACCGGCCGCACTGCTTCCCTGCTGATGTAGCTGGGGCAGGTTGTGGTGGATGCGCTTGTAGTGGTTGTAGACGGCGACCGCCAACACCTTCTTGGCAAAGTCCTGGCCGACCACGTGCTTGTCCAGGTACTCCATGATCTTCTGTGGCGGCGGTGGCGGCTTGCGGTGGTTCTTGGGCTCATCCTTGGAGCGCTGTTTGGTTTCGACCTCGGAAAGCACCACGAAAAAGTAGTTGCATTTGGCGCACTTGACGAACCGCGTCGAACTGACGAACGTCTCCACCTGAGTGCAGGCGCTGCCGCACTTTGGACACGACAGGAACTTGTCGCTACCGCCCCCAGGTGGATCTCCGCTACTAGTCGTGTTCGCTCCGGATCCCGATCCGCCAGGACTTTTGGTGGAACCTCCACCGGACGCACTGTTACTGCTACCGCTGCCCGTGGCGCTTCCACTGCCGCTGTCGCCCAGATCGTCAGTCGATCGTGTGGAGGCGTTCGTGATGTCAATATAGGCAGGTATTGCCACCGCCGGCTCCAGCCTCACCAGTCTGTTAATGGCACAGTTCCAAGTGGCCAGGTGGAAGCGTCGCACTCCCCAGATGCTGACCTCCGAATTTTGAGCGCCCAGGATGACGCATCTTGCTGTCCTCTGTGTCTGACCAACCGCGGTTCCTAAAAGAAAAAAAAGCGAACTAAGTTAAAAACAGTTTTGGATGACTATCAGGGCAGGGACTCTGAGCAGAGATGCGAATTGAGTTTAGAGCACAAAGAGCGCCGGGGTTAATGCTTCCTCTCCCAAGCACAAAGCGGCATTAAACTGATAACTCCGCGATCCCTTGGGGGAGCAAAGCTCTCGCGATTGGACAACAAAACAGTAACAAATAAAGGCCAAGGGCAATTAGCATCTTCCGATATCGCAGACGACTCGCAACTTGTTGTAACTACGTTTCAACGTTTCTCCCAGTGCAGCTTTAAATGGCTGAACTTCCGCCTCTCCGCTTTCCTAATCCGAAAAATATAATAGCCAACAGTTGCTGGCCATTAAAAATGTAAAATAAAATTGCTCCGCCTGAGACATGAAATAATAGTAAAAAGTCATTGCGTCAGAGTGGCAATCGCAATAATTAAGCCAGGTAGCCGACTATTCGGGCCCCTTATAAAACAATTCAAGTTCAGTTTCACCAGCAACGCATGACGCCCGTCTGATTGGGAAGACGCTGGCGCAGCCCTGTTGACCGTCCAATCGGATGTAGCAGCGATCGATCCCCTTTCAACGAAGCCTCTGCTTGCCGTTGACCGCGAGCAGCTTTGATATCGAAAGACGACCTTCACTCAGTGTTTTGGTTCGAACTAGACAAAAAATTACAATTTAGCGAGAGGCAGCAGCCACGACCAGGCAATGCTGATAAGCCAAGTGGGAATCGCTAAGCTGCAGCAACGGGAACTGTTTTGCCAGTTGGATTTTCGTGTTGTTGATCCGCGGTGGGTACGTGACGCTGGCGCAGCAAATGACGCAGTTACGTATGCGATTTGCACAACAACAATGGGAGCAATAACACAAATAGTGGCCAAAAGTAACGCCAGCACAGTGCACTTACCCTTCGACCAGACACTGTATTTGGGGCCCAGCAGGATGATCCGCCGCACCATGCTCATGGTGGCTGCTGCTCCTCCCTCGCTGCCCCTGCTCCTCTACGCTTTTTTCTCTCCTTCCTTCACTTCTCAGCTGGTCGCTTCAGTGCTCCTATCTGCTTCTTCTTGCTGCTCTTCCGATCTGCAAAGTTATTGTTGTGGCTGCTGTTGATGCGATTCTCAGCTGGGGTTGCTCTGGAGTTCGTTGCTCGGATTCACCTTTGATGTGCGAAATGCGTCGCAATTGGGCTGATTTTCCGCCTGCCGTCCGCTTATTTTCAGTGGAAAATGGGGGAATAGATTGCGCTCTGCACGTAATTTGTGTGGCTGTGTGCGTGCAGTGTCTCTCGCTGCTTTTGCTCTTCTCTCGCTAAGCTTCGCTTCTTCTTGCCGAAGCCGCAGTCCCACGGAGTGGTAAGCCTCCTTGGTAATTACTTCAATTAATTGATTTCCAACCGCGAGTCGCGACTTCTTTTTGACAGGCAGGCGATTATGGAATTTTTGGTAAAATCTCAGCAACTGCTCGGCAATTGCACGACAACAATCGATAGTTTTTATCGACAACAGCTGTTCGGTCTCCTCCTCTTGTAGTGTCTGGCACAGTGGAACGGATGATGACACACAGTGAACAAAAAAGGCATCAAACAGCGGGCAGTAAACTATAAATTTTGGTCAATGATGGAATTTTGTCAGTGGCCGAGACAGAGAATTTCAAAATCAAAAGAAAGTCTAAGGGGAATTTTTTGAAGACTACTCTTTTTTCTACAGTAATCTGAGTTGATTTTCAATGGGGATATTCAACTTACATATTACACAGAACTTTTAACTTAATGCTAGAGTCGGTTTAGTAGCCGGGTATGATGCGCCCCTTCTTGCTGGCCGTTTTCAGCTTCTTGTTGCGCTTGTCCTTGCTGCGCTTGTCGAGGTTCTCCTGGCGCTTCTTCTGCCGCTTCTGGATGTCGTGCTCCACCTTCTGCTTGCGCTCGGACCACTTGGTCTTGGCCTTCTTCTTTTCCACTCGCCGCTTCTTGATGGCCTTCTGCAGCAGCTTTGTGTCGTCCTTCACCTTCTTGCCCTCGACCTTGTCGAACGCCTTGCGCCATGCGATGTCCGTCTGTATCTCTGCCGCCTTATCCGTGTCTCCCTGCTCGCGCAGCTCGGTAATGTGCTTCTTGGTGTCGCGCAGCTTCTTCAGGATCTCCTTGGGGTTCTGGTGCGACTTCTTGGCCTTGCCACCCGGATTGGCGGCAAAGTCTACCTTGGAGTAGACTATCTTGGCCTCCTGGTTGTACACCGGCTGGACCTTAACGGACTGGATTTGGGCCTTGGTGTCCTCAGAGTCTGCGTCCTGCTCGGCCTTCACCACTCCGTTCTTTAGTTTCTGGTGCTTGACGTTCTCGTTCTTCAGGTTTTTGGCAGAGGAGAGAAGTTTTTGGACGCCCTTGCTCCGCTTCAGCTTCTTGGCCTCGCGCCGCTTCTGCTGGCGCTCCGTGGTGGGACCTTTTTTCTGACGGAGCTTGTTTTTAATCGACGCGATTCGCTCGTCCACATCCTCGTCGTCGGAATCCTCGACTTCCTTGCCCGCAAGTTTTTGTTTTTTTCCTTTCTTGTGGGCAGCTTTATTGTCGTCCGGCAGCAGATAATCCTCGTATGTGTCTTCATCTGCAAGGAAAGAGTTAGTGACACCCTAGATGCCTATTTTATATTGTTTTACCTTCTTTCTTCGAGTAGGGTACTTTGTGAATGGTCAACAGGTTGAGAACACGCTGATGAAACCTTTTGGTGACGGCTAACAGGTCCTCCTTCTTCTTTGGCTTCTGTTCCACGTTGCGCTCATTATTGAATTCCTCGCGAAGCCTTTTTACTATCTCGGCCTGGGTCATTTTGGCCTCAAAAATAATAATAAAACTATTATTTACGAACCGCACACGTGCAGTCAAAAAAATGTGACCACAGAATGCGCGATAGTTCAGCCAAACCTAAGAGCGGTCTGGCAACACCGGAATTATAAAAATTAAACCTATTTCAATGAATACAAACGAGAAAATGGAAACCGACAAGCTAATTGATAATTATTAAATTCAACTTCATCCGAACAGCTTTCTGGTTTTCGTTAGGTTTCCTTTAAATAAAATAAACACGTATAAGGAATACCCTAACCAATGGGCGTTGTGTGGCCAGATCCCACACTTTTAAATAACGTTTTTTAGCGCCTTTATTCAGGAATTAGGTATATATTAGCGCTCCTGCCGCGGCCACATTTGGCTCACTTTTCCGTAAAACATCGTTAAAGAATGACTAATTTGCCAGTTTTAAGTATTTACTCAATGGCCAGCTAATTACACTTTGAAAACAAGCAGAAACAGCGAAGTTCAGTTAACGTTGGAGACGCGAGCGGGAAAAGCGAAGCAGCCAAGATGAAGCGGCAATTTGCGAAAATCAAAATTGCAGCCGAAAATCTGTCAAGGTAAGTTCAAAGGCCAGACGACGACACTGCGGCGCTGCTTGTGTGTGTGTGACTGCGCTCCAGGCGGACGGACAGGTGTTGCCTCATCACAACAACGAAATGGCAGCGGCAGCAGCCCCAACAAATGCAACGCGACAAAAACAAGACGAATAGCAGCTGCTGCAATGACAACAATAACAACAACTGGCCGACTGATGACCTAACGGCAACCCCTCTCCTCTTCTCTCTACTGCCCACTTTCCGCAGGTCGACGAAAGCGGACTGCAAAGACTCGGAGCTGGAGACGATCGAGCGGCAGGTGGACAGGTACCGGGACACAATCGAGAAGATCGTCCGGAAGCTGCCGGCTCTGAGTGGCAGCGGCAACAGCAGCAGCAGCAGTGCCAATGGCCAGGTCAGCAGCGAGGAGCAGGACAAGCGGACCAAGAAGAACAGCCACTACAAGATCGCCCAGGCGCTGGATGAGTCCGCCAAGGAGCTGCCCAAAGACATGCCGCTGCAGAAGGTCCTCGCCAACTGTGGTTAGTTATCGGGTATCGGGAAGTGCGTTTGTGATTGTCCGTGTGCGTGTGAGCGAGTGATTGTGATTGTGGCGTGTGTGTGTGTGTGGGTATCATGCCGCCCCACTGATAAGGGCCACAGTGGGCTCCAAATCCGATAATCGCCGCCAGACATGCACATATGCATACGTATGGGTTTTCACCTCGGTTTCGGTTTGGCTTGCTTTGGTTCGGGTTTGTGGGCAACGGAGAATACTCGCGGATGACTGTGTCACGGGCTTGCGTGTCTGTGAGTTTGCCTGCCTATGTGTTTGCGGCCTCGCCTTGTCGCTTGGCCTTGTGGCATTTACATTTCTCAACATCCACATCAACATGAACAACAACAACAACAATAACAATATTGACAGCGGTTTTAATATACAGTCAAAATTCCATAAATAGAACCATCAACAAGATGATAAAGTAAAGATTTAAGTTTTCGGAGGCAGAACTTTTAAAATTTGTGCGGGTAAACATCGATTTTTAAGTTCTAATGCAGCAAAGTTTAAATTTCAATGATACCTGAATGAATATATATTTAAATATCTTTTATAAATCTGTTTAAAACTTAAATAATTTCCTAAAACGGTTTGGTAATATTATAGGCAAATAATTATTTGTTTAATATTTTCGAGCATCAATTAACTTTAATATTTAGTTTTCGATTTAATATTCGATTGATTAGCGCCTTAGAAACTTGCCTTTTTTCAAGTTGGAGTTTGCGCTATCGAAATTCGTCTGTTGGGAGACCCCACTGTCGACCTGAGCTCTCATTTTTAATCATTATTATAATTTTTATTATGACTTATTCGCTGCTTTCTTTTCAACCCGCTGTTCGCATTCGTATTGGTTATATTTTTGCGGTTTTGGCATTATCTATTTATACACATTTTTTGTTTTGCCAGCCAGTTGGTCCGTTGGCCCGCCCTCACTTGCGCCCGCTTTTATTGCCCTTTTGCTGTGGGATTTACTGTGCATTTCATTTAAATTTGTTACACATCCGTCGCTCACGAAATAGGATAACAAAGAAGCGTAAACGGCGATAATTATGCTGGCCCGGAGTAAAAGTAAAAGTCTGAACCGAATTCATACATCATCGTCATGATCAGACTTCCATCAGCCGCGTCTTTGCACTCTCCTCCTCCTCTGCCACCTCCAGCAGTCTCCTCATTTATTTTGTGGGCGCTCCCCCTGCTCCGTATTACTCATTCCGTTTTTTTTATTATTTTCGTATTGTTTCCATTCCCCGCTTGCCATTCTCGAGCACTTCGCATTCCACATACTCGCAGATGCGTGTGCGTCAATTGCAATTTGGATGCAATTGCCATTTCCAGTGGCCGCTTCGGTTGCAGTTGCAGATGCAGATGCAGATCCAGCTGCAGCTGCAGTGGTTCAAGAGCAGCCGCGGTTGTTGTGTAACCGTTGCGGCACCAGGGATCTCCGTGCCGTGCCAAAACCCCGGTTGCTCCACTTCCCCACGTTCCTGATTAGACACGAACGCTTCCCCATGCATATTATTACGGCTACAGTGTGAACGTGTGTCCATGGGTTAAGTGTGAGAGCTCGGCTTGAACGCCTGTGGAATTATAATTGGGTCAATTCAGTGGGAAATCAATGGACAATTTCGCAAAGCTAAAAACAGTTTATTTTCTATCAATCATCTTTCTATCTATCAATAACCTGGAAGCACCTTTAACCCCCATTTCCATATTAAAATAATAGAATATCAACCTTAACAGATTACTTAAAATGCAGCCAAAATAGGGGGTTTTCATTTTACTTGGTTTTGGCACCACAAGTTTCAATTTAACCATGTACCAACATCTAAAAACACTTTATCTAGATCCCAGAAAATAGATTTATCATGTCCAAAGTTTTTCCTTATACGGTTGACCTTGTGACTTTCATAATTGTTAGTCATGATCACCTATAGCTACATTTAATGGTTGGGCCAATCACTGGGAAGAGCTTGAACCGAAAATTACCGCACTAAAATGAGATTTTTGTCGCCCATGTAATGGCCATAATTATGGCGCGATATCATCTCACTTTTGGCCCACTGTGCGCCCTTTGCTACTTTTATTGTTGGCCACGATGCGCTTCAATTCAACTCCACTCCACTGGCAAGGGGGAGCGAAAGGCGAGCATATCTCGAATGTTATACTCCAGTGCCGCCGCCGCCGACGACGTCTTCTTCGTCTTGGGCACCACCCTCTTCGCCTCCATTGCGGATTCAGCTGTCGAGCCTCGAGTCTCAGGGCACTCAACACAATTATCACAATTTTGCTTACTCAGCTCGTCAACCTATTCGGCAGTCGCCTCCCCCTCGAGTCTGCCTCCCAATCTTGTCCCGCATCTAAGCTGAGCAACTCCAACAACTGGAAACCGGCACGCCAACATCTTTGCAGCTACCGCTCGGCGATAAGGTCTTAAATAAGCACTGACTTCCTCACTTGCGGGCGGAATAGTGAGAGAGACACCCTGATACACTGAAAACTATTGGTTTCTCCTCTAAGATCGCTAACCTTAATGGCTGTCTCTAAATTTCCATGAACGTTTCGAAAGTTATCTCTTAAATTTCGGTTATTTAGAAATTACAATTAGAATTTCCATTTGTTTACTTTGTTTCTTGGGGCTAGTCATCCAACATTTCTCACTGTGGGGTAATTACGTGTCCAAGACTCCATCACATACTCGGTTAAGTACTCATTTCTCCATGTGTTTGGCATTTGCAGGAGAGCTGGAGAAGACGATGGCCGAGTGCATCATCGAGAGCGAACTGGAGACGGAGACCAAGGTGGTGCGGCGCCTGAAAAACATTTTGGACAAGGAAATCCAGGAGATCTCGACGCTCAAGCGCAACGTATCGCGCACGCTGCAGGAGTACACCTCGCTGAAGCGTAGCTATGAGGTGAGTGCGGATCATAAATCTGGCTGGGATTATCCGTTAACTGTGTGGCAGTGAATAATGCTGGATTTCCGTTTTCCCAAACTGTTCGCGCGCGCGATGACAATGGGAGATTGTTAAATTAATTAAGGAGCTGGCTGGAATAATAGCCCCGAAAAGCTACCTCCGCTGGTCAAGTTGTCTCTGATTAACGAACCAACAACAAGCACTGCCTCTTAAGGAAATGGCACTGTGTTCTTTTGATATTTGTTTGGAATGACTTCGAGTTTGATAGGAAACAAACAAAACAACTCGACTCAACCCGACTTCAGGCTTCAATGAAAGTTCTCAGAATGAAGCAAGTCGATAGGCGGTTCCCGGAATGAAGTGTCATAAAAAGGCGTAGACAAATCCAACACTTTCCAATCAAAGCCGAACCACTGTGTCGCCGCGGCGGATGCCAAGAAGCGCCGGCAAAAGAAGCAATCAATTTTTAATTTCCATTTATTATTATTGCTATTGCTATTGCTATTGTTGTTTTTGCTGTTGGTATTCCATACTTTCAAGCTTTATCTTACGCCAGTTTCTATTGTTTGCTGGCCACCAACCGTATTGTTGCTTACGTTTTTATGATACGTAGACGATGGGTGTCGCTGTTGCTTTATCGCCGGGGAGCAGGGGAATCTGAAGTGGGATGATATGGAGTGGCCTGGGATGAACGGCGTTTTCGGTGTTCCAATTTCTTGACACCCGATTGGTTCTGTCCATTGGAGGAGACCCTACCAACAGTTAGAGCCGGTTATCCGAACACAAAAAGTTACTCTTGGCGTTTTATTGTTTTCATGTTTTCTTCTCGCTTTATGCTTGTTTTTTTTTTTTGCTTTCCGTTTTATTTTGCACAAATCACGACTATGGCGTTTCAAGCCATATCGAGCAGTGGTCGCTGTATTTGTTGATGTCCGCGCTGTCTGTTTAAGGTGTCGGAAGACGTTCATTGACTTGGTGGCGTCGGCAGTGACATCATAATTGAAATGGACGCCCCACAATCGCTGACCGGCCGAAGGTATTTACACTCCGCCGGGTATCGGCGGGGTAATCTTATCGTCGTCAGCTTGCCATAATTCGCTAATCAGGCGCTCTCGTGTTTGGTGCTCTGTTCTAATTGCACTCCCTGACACGGATCCGAGCCGAAAACAATACGTATATGCACACGGGGCTGCCTTTGGAAGTGCTAACTTTGGTGCCCGGAATGTGCCACTTGTAGTGTGATGTAGGTCGCCGAGAGGTTGCGGCGGCTCATGGAAACGATGATGTGACTCACAATCGCAGTCTCGATTCTCTATTCAATACGATTCGCGAGGGCAGGAGCTGAAATTGATAATGAGCGGGATGCCATTGTCTTCTGGGTGGCGGAGATAGTGTCGTCGGCGTCGTAACTCGGCGTTTTGTCACGATTTGTTTATTTTTAGCTGCATTATGATACGGGCGAAGAAGATGATGATGAATGCCAGCAGCAATTTGTTTGCACACTGCAAACAGCTGGCAATGCTGTTGCAAGCAAAACTTGTATTGTGTAATATGTATAAAACTGAATTTAGTACTGGCTGCAGTAAGTTTGCCATGTTAAAGTATGTATGGGACATTTCCTCGCCAGATTGGGATATTCGAACTACTGAATTTGTTTATTTATTTTTCTGTCGAAGATCAAGGCTAATAGTTTCCCCAATGCCTGATATATTTAGATGCACGGATACGTTTGTTTCTTTCTCAAATTCCCTCGCATTTAATCTTAAACACTCTTTCACATAGTTCAATAGCACTTCTTATCGGAACGCTGTTGTAAAAACTCTTTTGTGAGTCAAAAGCGGTGTCACCGTAGTCAGTGGCCCCAATGCAAGGCGCGTGTGTGTTCTGAATCCCATATTTCACCCATTGTCCGGCTCGAAACAAAGACCTTGATGGGAGCAGTAGCAGCTGGGCGGGCGGGCAGTGTTTGAGGTCGTTCTATTTTGAGATGGCCGCAAATCATCCATCCGGCAACTATTTCCAGTAGTGGGTGTTGCGGCAGATAAGATATTTCACGTGCTTGAACTTTGGGCCTTTCGGAATGTGACGCTTTCCCTGCCAGCATTGCCGCCGCTTATCTGTCATTCGCTAATCAGTGCTCTCTCATTCTCCCGCAGGCGGCAATCCGGCTGGACGAGCCCGCGTCCAAGGTAAACCACATCAAGAGCCAGCAGGAGGAGTGCGAGCTGAAGCTGGAGAAGGAGCGGGATGCCTGGGCGGCCCAGATGCTGGAGTTGATAGCCAAAGAGGACGAGATCGTGAGCTGCATCCGCGACTATGTGCTTAACCAAAGAAACTACCACGAGCGGGCGCTGCAGCATGTAAACGCCTCGCTGGCCCGCATCCAAGACACCATTCAGGGCACGGAGAAGTCCCGCTTCGGCACTTCGCTCAAGGAGCATCTGACATCCACCAACCGCGAGATCTCTTTCATCGTCGAGCTGTGCTGCTGCTGCCTGCTGGAGCACGGCCTGGAGGAGGAGGGCCTACTGCGCGTGGGCTGTGCCAGCACCAAGCTGCGCCGCATGAAGCACGCCCTGGAGGCGCAGCATGTGAAAACGCCGCTGCCGCTGGACTACCAGGACCCCCATGTCATCGGCTCCATACTCAAGCTCTACCTGCGCGAGCTGCCCGAGCCGCTGCTCACCTATGGCCTGTACAAGGACTTCATTCGGATCGCCGAGCGGCACAGCGAGGCCGAGCGCAAGGCGGAAATCAAGGCCGTTCTGGGGAAGCTGCCGAAGGAGAACTATGCCAACCTGCGCTACCTCACCCGCTTCCTGGCCCTCGTCCAGCAGCGCTCCGTGCACAACAAGATGAGCTCCCAGAACCTGGCCATCGTCATGTCGCCGAACATGCTCTGGCCGCGCATCGACAAGAGCAGCAATGCCCCGGCCGACTACATCGGCCAGGTGAACAGTTCCTCTGCGGCCAATATAATCGTAGAGCTGCTGATCAGCCAGTGGGACTACTTCTTCACCGGCGACGTCGAGTTCTATCTGACGCTGCAAAAGCAAAAGCTCTTTGTCGAAGGCAAGAGCAAGTCCAATTCCTCCAACGAAAACCTGGACAGAAACGACAGTGGTAAGTATACTGCACAGTCGGAGTTCTATAGATCCAGAGAATACCTGCCCAGCACAGTATTCGACTTGTGAATTTCCAGGTCTCTTTACTAACATTTCTTTACATTTCCAACGACGAACAATAAAATAACCCCTGCCTGACATAGTATTTCCTGCCCTTTAAGCTATTATTTAACCTCTTCCGTCTAAGTAATTTGGCTATTGAAATTAGTGCCTTATAATTTGATACAATTTGTGCAATAATAAAGCTTGAAGTTGAATATTAATCAAAACTATTCCTGGAAACAGAGTTTGCTAATAACAGTCCGTACCTTTCGAGTCTTTGCTAAACAAGAAACCGATTTCGTGCTCCCTCACCTTCACTTTCCAAGCGTTTCCCTGTAAAATGTTATTACAAGAACCCTAAGAAAAATGTTCAGCTCAAAACTAGCAACCGAAGACCGAACCGTAAAGAACGTAAGGGTCAACTGTTATTTACGAAGTCTGTCTGGAAGTGATTTCTGCCAATGGGAGAATTTATCACCTCATCCGTTTGCAATAGATATTTCACAAGGTCGTCTACTGTCGTCTACCCACTCTTTTGACTTCACTTAACTCATTACCTAATATTATCCTGGGCCATCCCTTGCAGAAGTCTTGGAGAGTCCTCGCTATGGCACCTTGAGGCGTCAGAAAGCCAATGCTCCGTCGCCGCCAAGCACTAATGGCAATGGAACGAACATCATGAGCACATCACAAACGTCGCATCGCCCGCACGCCAAGGAACTATTCCCGCAGCAACAGCCGCCGGCGGAGAAGCAGCAGGAGAAGCCCGTCAAGCCGCCGCTGCCGAATCTGCCGCAGTTCCAGTCGACCGCTGTCAGCGGGCCGACGCACACGCAGCTGGAGCCGCTGCCCCCACCACCTGTGACGCCCGCCAAGCCTGTGCCGATGACAAGAACCCAGTTCTTTGGGCTGGACAACCTGCCCTCTCCGACGGCTGATCGCAAGAGCACTGACAGCATCGGTAGCTTCAAGTTGAAGCCGGATGTGCCGCAGAAGCCGCAGCTACCCAAGCGGCCGGTGGTACTAGGAGTTGGCCCGGCTAAGGTGGATGGCAAGAGCGACGACGAGAGTGCCATAACGCCCACGCAGGCGTTAATCGATAATGGCAATGGCTGTGTCCGCTACAAAACGGAAAACTTTCTGGACAAACTGCGCCAGGAGACCAGTGACACGAACGGAACGCGGGAGGAGGCGCCGCTGGTCAAGGAGAGCAACCATAACAGCGAGACTCAGCCGTCGGCAGCTCCGGAGGCACAACTGCAGCCACAGGCGCAGACCCAGGCTACGACGCCCATCTCGCCGAACTCATTTCAAACGCCCAAGAGGCCAACGGTGCCAGCACCGCCGCCGCCCACAAATCGCAAGCTTTCGGATTAGAGGCAGTCGTGGGAGGGAGCCAGAGTCACTAGGTGTTACTGTTTACTCGTTAAGACTTGAACGCACAGTAATCTATATATATATTTGAATGATCCTTGCGGTTAGAAGAGGACACGTTGTGCATTATAGAGCAAGGAGCCTCGTGTGTATGCTGCATTTGTATTTTTGCCTTGTCCATAAGCAATCTAATTTGTACGAGTTTAGCCATATAACATTTATCAAGCGATATCCCAATACTTATATGTTCGCATATATCTATATATATAAATACATAGTCTGTAGTAGGCCACCGTAACTAAATTGTCGAAATTGGATTTGTTAACGCCCAAACCGAGCGAGCTCTCAATTGTTGATCCTTATTTAAAAGGTTGTGATACATCAGAAAGGTTTGTGTTTCCTTAATTTTGTTTTGCAACGCTGCCTGCGTCCAGCGTCGATTTGGTTGACATTTTCATCGAAATTTCATTGTGATTTCCGTTTATTAATAATATGATTTCGTTCAAGGCACACGCCAATCGATGATCTATTCTGAATTCGGGCTGATACAGAACTATTTCCAATGTATTCGTTTGATTTATTCAAATCACTAAGTACGTTTATTATTTTGAATTACGATGTACTATATATTTTGTATTCTTGCTTTATTAATTTGTAATGCAACTATTATTATTTTTATTTAATAATAAAACTGTATGTACGAAGCATTGTTGTGTATATAGAATATACATTAAAAAATTATAAGTATGATTTTACAAGAGAAGTTGCTGTCTTTATTTGTAAAAGTTTACTCTTTCTTACTCGTGTTTGTCTACCAAGAAATATGGGTCTCATTTCGAACGAAACAATTGATACATAACAAACTTTTTTTTCACAACACTATCGATGTATAACATTTAAAAATAGGAGGGGTAAACTAAAGGTGAGGATCTCTCTTACAATTTGGTAACTAAAGATAAAGATATAGACCCCTTGGAATCAAAAGATATAACTATCTGCAGGAAATTCAACTGAATTGTGCCATAATAATGAATACCTGAATACAGAAAATGATTTGTAGAAAAAAACCTACCATTATTACCTTACTATAACTATCATATCTGCCTATATAAACTTTCACACGCTGCTTCAATCAAGTGTATAACTAGCAATGACCAGAACTTGAAGTTTAGAGCGAGAGCTTACTTGGGAATAGTTTGAAGACCAAACCGATATATACTCCATGGTATTTGTAGAATTTAGAATGTCTACACAGTTTTGTGAATAGGTTAGTAAGTGGAAAGCTAGCTGAAGCTGGAAGTATATGAATATATTCTGCTAAAGTTTAAATAAAAAAAAACATAAATCCAACAAACCCAAGTTGGACCGAAAATTTGAAACTGGTGTTATTTATGCAAATGATAACATGGATAAATGTGACATATAAAACATATTGAAAATGTGAAATCATAATATAATTTAGCCCCAGAAGTATGCAGAGACTTTTGATCGCGTTTAACGAATATTCATTCTACGAAAAGCATATAAAATACACTTAATACAATAACTTTAGTATAGGTAACTCTAAAATCTATCTTATGCTGCTCAGGTTAAGGCAAACATCAAAGGCTGGCATGGTGCCGGTAATCTCCAAAAAGCGCAGGAGTGTATGGCTATAGCCTTTCCCCATTAGTGGCGATAAGGATCCCTCCGATGTGTCTTTCTTTTCCCTCATCTCATCTGGGTAGTCCAACTGCCTCACGTAATCCATGAAGTTGTCCACGTTGACAGGAGCCTCGGCCTTGGCATGGGGCGCTGTTTCCGTCTGCAGCTTGCGCTGAAACTCGGAGCGGTAGTAATCGTTGATCATGGACATCATCCCCTTGGAGTACCAGTAGATAATGCCAATCAAAAAGAGCCCCTGCACAAAGGGTCCAACCATTTTGTATAGTCTTTAGGATAAATTATTGCTAAATTCTTGGTCTCTTGGTAGATTTTTCGTCTCTACTGCTTTTGGTCTTCGCGGAAACTCTCCAGCCACTGATTGACCATGTAGAATTGCTCCTTGATATGTGGCCAGGCCATGGTGACAATTAACATTATTGTATTGGCGAAGACAAACAGCTTCATCATCTCAAATGCTATGGACAAATGTGAGGTTTAGTTATAATAAAGACTTATTCGAGATAACTAATTACAGACCCTCCGGTGTGCGAAGATAGTCGCCGAAACCGGAATTCAAATCCTTATCCTCCTCCTTCGGCTCATGGTGATTTGGGGACTTGCCCTTGCCCGAGTCCTCGGCTTTGTCCTTGCTGGATTGTCCACTCTGGCCGTGGGCGTGTCCCTTACCGTGACCGTGTCCGCCGTGTCCGCTGTGCTTGTGCCTGCCGTATCCAGTGGACGTGTTGGCAAAGGCCGATTTCTTCGATTTCATGGCATCCAGATGGATGCAAAGCTTCTGATTGGATCGTCCTACCAGGCCAAGTGCTGCTCTGCGAATGATTCACACCGGTGGCCCAGTCTAGTGTGGCTGCTTCTGCATATATTCTATGGCTTCCATTTTATTGATTTGCGATTGCTGCGCTTCGCTTTGGGGGCAGACCAGGGAGGATTGGAAAATTGGGGATGGCCAGGTGACCAAATAGCAATATGTGGCTAGTAGAGCAATGCGCTTGGATATTTAGTCAGGCATGTGTGCTTATTATATGTACTACCAGCAAATGTGTGTCAGCTTAGTGGATGAATTGGCTGGGCGGACGGGCGAACACTGGTCCCAAATGGATTTAGCTTTAGTAAAAATTAATGGGACAGATAAGAGCCCCGTTGTATAGTCGCTTAATTTGCATATTTAAAATTTGCTCTATTAAAATATGTAGTAATAGTAACGATATTTGTAATGGGAGATATTTGTTTATTCACTTTATATTTTATTCGAGGTACAAGTTTATACATTTGCAACTTAAATACATTTTTATAAACCCTATAGAAAAGTAATCAAAACTTATTCATTTCTTATAATGTATATCATTTTTCGAAGTAAAATTTTGGTTTTTGTTTATTTTAAAGTCTATGTCTCAACATATATCAAGAGTGTTACTGTGACTTTAAAATGAAACAAAACATAACAAGGACCCTATGAGAGATATAAGGTTTATAGTTTTCTCATCTAGCTGGAACATACAAGTTATTGTCAAATACCTACCTTTAAAAATGCACAACTTCCTTGCCTTTTCACCTAGGCTATATCCTATCATGAGTAGATTACATTTATCAATTTGTTCCTGAACTTTTGATTTATTCCCAAAAGTATGCAATTTAGTGAAATACACTTATTCCGTTTTTTAACGAGCTAAATTAGAATACTGATCGCGAATATTTGAGAGACTCTAAAACTAACTTAGCGAACCTAATCTAACTAACATAAGTAATATTACGTATACGTAATAAGTTTTTGCTTCTTAGGCAACGCTTCTCCCTGAGGTCTTTGCTTTCCAGCCGGAGTGGCCAAGCAGCAAGTGCAGATGCCACCCAGGATGACCAGCAGGCAAAAGGCGGACAGCGAGAGGGCGGGGCTCACCTGCCGCAGCAGAGTAAGAAAGGAGGCGGACAGCTGCCACACTCTCGCCCAAGTGACGACCGAGAAGGAGAGGCTACTCCGCTGCTCGATTGGCACCAGCTCACCCAGACAGGCCAGGATCATGGACTGGGCACATGAGACGGCTGCCTGGGGCAGGGAGGCCATTAGTAATCCCAGCGTGAGACCGTACACCTCGGGCATATCCGCTTCGGCCAAGAACCAGCAGATGCTGCCGATGCTACCGACCACAATGGCGAACGCTCCCGCCCACTGCCACTTCAGATCGTGGCGGTTAAAGGTGAGATGCAGAGCTAGTAGGCAGCCGAGCATCTCGGCCAAGCCCATGGCCAGCGTATTGGACACCAGGTGCTCCCTCCCGAAGGATCGCACATGAAGCAGCAGCCCTGTATTCACCACCATGAAAGTGGCCAGTGCCATGTGCCCAGAAACTAAGCGGAAACTGCTCCTTCTATCTCCCATCCACAACTCCATCCAGTGAGCTGGTGCCGGCTGCCCCTGCATCCTCTCCCTGAGCTGTCCCAGCTGGTGGGGCAACTCCTTGGAGACCTTATGTATGCTTCCGTTCACCCGGGCTGCCTCCAGCAGTATTGCCACTGTCCTTTCGACGGCCAGCTGGGTGTCCTTGGCGTGCTGCAGCTGCCAGCGAGGTGAGTCTGGAGTCCAGGGCAGCAGGAAGACAATTACTAGCAGGGAAAGGGTCACGCCCAGATATATGTGCTGCCAGCTGGGAGCTCCGGAGGCAAGGCCAGGGAGCAACATTAGGCCCAAAGCCCAGAAACAGTCGTACAGAAGGCAGGCACCCAGCCGATGCTTGCCCGCTGTTATGTCGCTAACTGCAAGGATAAAGAAGGTCTTGTTACATCATCTTACATCACCTTGAGTCCCACTTACATATGGAATGGCCGGAGGTGATCATGAAGCAGCACGAAACTGCCGCCAAGCAACGCAAGCCACAGTGAAGACTGAAATCCTTGACCAGACCCATCAGCAAGCTGCACATCAGCAGGCACCAGATGCCTGCCGAATAAATCTGACGAGGACTCAGCACCCGCATCAACTTGGTGGCGGCCACGCCTCCAATGAGCAGGCCAAAGAGGTGCCAGTACTGCGACCAGGCCACGAAGAAGTCGCACAGGCAAACCAGGTCGAACTCCATGGTCAGGGAGTGGAAGCCAGTGGTGTAGAGGAACCTGCGGCACTGACGCATGGCATAGCCGGAGTCACCGTAGTTCACCATAACATAGCACTGATCCAGGGAGACGGTACAATTGTCCACCGGTCCAAAGGAACTCGTGTCGCATGTGTACTCCTCCTCCGGATAAAGGTCTGGGGCCGTGAACAGGATGCAGGCCATGAACCAGGCGGCCGGGATCTTGCAGAGAAACAGGATGAGCAGCGAGCGCAGCTGCCATGGACCGAAATCTCCCATAATTTGATTAATCACGTCATCTTCTTCGTCCCTTCCAGGGGCACCAATTACTTTGGAGGAGGGAGTAGCAGCAGGCAGTTCATTTGACTCTGGATCGGTGGAGGTGAAGATGTGCGAGAGGTGGCCCAGATCGAGGGGCGTGGGCGAGTGGCGGCGGTCGCTTGGTCGCCAGCCTTGAACTCCGTATGCCTCCTTCTTCATCCTTGGTTAAGCGCCGAAATCTAGAAGCCACGTCTTGGGAGCACCAACCCTCCAGCATGACTGCGATACCGCTTAGCACCTCACCTGGCCAGGTAAACGCGAGGGCTCCGCTCATCGGTGCCTGCCTACGACGTCGTCGCTAATCAAATCAGTCCAAATAAGCGGATCAAAGTTCCTAACAGATTGTGCAAACATCGGACGGCGATCAGTACGAGATTCAAGGGAGAATATTGCCCGCCGGAGAGGACGGGCTGGGCACTTGACGTGATTGAAGCTAATGAATTGGCTAAGTAAACAACGTCGGAAGGCGTGTACCTTTTGGAAAGCCAAGATCTGCGCTCTAGTTTAACCTGCACAAATTCCTTGATCGAGTTTAATGCTATAAATATATATTACATAAGAAATATTTAATTATCAAGTCTGCCTTGTTACTTTTCCCGGTAATTTGGTAATCAATTTGGCCCTATATAAATTATTTCAAATTTCCAATCTCCTGAAAACAGTATCCACAATGAACAGACTTATATAAGGATCATAATCAAAACTTAAAATATAGTATTCCAAAGTAAACATCCAGAAAAATAAAGTTATAACTTATAACTTATTATGAAGCGATACCAAACTTGTGGCAAACAGAAGATACTTTTTAAGTAAGACTTTAACAATCACAAACTTTTCTCCAAAAACAGCCATATTTTTATTTACTTGGCACACTTGACTTGACTTGCAGACAGTGCTTGCATTTTTCCATTTTCTTGAATGAACTCGAATGTCGATCGTGAACCAAAAACCCAGCCTTGTCCGCGTCCCCATCCATCTATGACGTAATAGATGTGTGTGCGCAAATGTTACGTCTGAGAGAGCTGCTGACTTGCTTTCGTTGGCCAATTGCATTTTCCACTTGCATTTTCACGGAAAACTAGTTTCGGGAGGACCAAGGCCTTTCTTTTGCAGATCAACTTGTTGTCTGATGGTGGAAAGTGAGTCCACGTTCAGTAGTCATTGTGGCTCCAAGGTGGCAGTACCATGGACAACGCTGAAGTGGAAATAGTGGAACCCCAGCCGGACATCTACGACGATGCCGTGGTCTTCATAACGGGTGAGTCCGCGTAATTCTCCGTATTATATAGACCAATCAACGCCTTCTTGTAGGTGCCACGGGATTTGTGGGCAAAACGCTGCTGGAGAAGCTGCTCTGGTCTTTTCCGCAAATTAAGCGCATATACATGTTGATCCGGCCCAAGGGCGGAGTCACGGTGCAGGAACGATTCCGGGGATTCCTCCAGAATCCCATTTTTGAGCGTCTGACGGCCGAGTATCCGGAGAGGCTGAAGAAAATCTTTCACTTTTCGGGAAACATTGAAGACGACAACTTCGGTATGGCCTCAGAAAATTGCAAATAAAACCGCCAGTGCTCACCAGAGACTTCCACCAACAGGTTTGAACGAGGCCGACAGAGACGTGCTGTGTGCCGAGGTGAACATAATCTTCCACAGTGCAGCAACGGTAAGTTTGGGATCAGGGCACTGTGTCTACTTAGGTTAGTTGATTTTTTTTTTGATTGCAGGTGCGCTTCAATGAGTGCCTGAAGGTCTCGGCACGCGTCAACTCTCAAGCCACTTACAATCTTCTGGAGCTGTGCAGGGAGATGGCTCAACTGCGTGTAAGGAAAATGTAAGGACTTCCTTTTAAGATTATTAAATAAATGGGATCCCTTTCTGCAGAGTTTCCTGTACGTTTCAACGGCCTATTGCAATCCGGGTCGGAAGTACGTTGACGAGCAGGTGTATCCCACTATGCCGCCGGTGGACTGGCGTCAATTTCTTGTCTGCACGCAGAAGATACCCGATGACTATTTGAACCGCCTGGCGGACTACATAAAGGGTCCGCATGTCAACACTTACACCTTTACCAAGTCCATAGCAGAGCAAATAGTTAACGCCTATAGGCACGTGATTCCCATTGTCATCGTGAGGCCCTCGATAGTTACTGCGGCCTATCGGGAGCCCTATCCCGGTTGGATCGACAATATTCAGGCCATTAGTGGGATCATGATGGAGATAGGCAAGGGAGGCATCAGCAGCATTCTGGGTGACAAGGATTTGATATGCGACATTATACCAGTGGACTTTGTGGTGAACGCTATGATCATGATGGTCACCAAGGCGAAGTTGGGCAGGTGAGTCCGTATCGGTAGCCACTCTTACCTTACTTATCTTCTTTTTTGTGCCTTTAGCTTAAGCATTTGCAACGCCACCTCGGGAGTGACCAATCCCATCACCTGGCAGCGTCTCGGAGAACTCACCATGAAGTGGTCCCGCATCTATCCCACACGGCGTATGATCATGTTTCCCAACTTCAAGTACAGATGCAGTGCCATCAAGCATGAAGTGGCAGTGTGGGGCCTGCACTTTGTGCCCGCCCTACTTATGGATCTGCGCACCCTCCTGCTGGCTCAGAAGAAGCGCCTGGTCACACCCATAGCCAAGAAATTCCGCCAGGCTTGTCTAGCAGGTAATCAATCCCCTCTGTAATGCTTTACAAAACTTCAGAGCGTACCTGTTTTCAGGGAGCTTCTTTTCGCTGAACGAATGGATCTTCAAGAACAAGAGTCGGTACTATTTCAAGGATCTGATCAATAATGGCACATATCCCACGCTCTACTGGAATCTTGAGGAACTCGACTACGATGACTATGTCCGACGCCACATGATTGGTATAAATAAATACCTTCATCGCGAAAAGTTCACCGTTGAGGCGAACAAGTTCACTGTAACCAGGTGAGATACATAAAAGGAATTCCTTTTTTAACCACTGAACCCTAATTATATGGCTACCATTTATGTTAGACTAATATTAAACCTCTTCATTTCTTACAGGATTTATTGGTTTTGGATCTTCCTGCATCTGCTTTTCTACATAATGATGGTCATCTTTATATTTTAGTTAGAGAGTTCTTTTAAGATAAGTAAATTACAAAGAGATTAGGTGAATTCTTTTTGCAGAATAAATAGAATAATTATTGTTCCGGATAATCAGGTGACTAAGAGTAAAAACAATATATTTTGCGTAGAATAACTGCCAACATTTAGAATAACAATTCACTTAACCTAATCACAGAAAAATGTTTCATTAGCTGAGTAATACAAAGACTTGTCTATTAATTGGCAAAATAATAGCGTTCCCTTCATCCTACAGCCGAGTGTTATTCACATCCGATTCGATAGTCCAAACTGGAGCATTGAGAGGGGACTGCTCCTTCTTGTCACTGGGCTCCACCGCAGGCACCACTGGAGCCACACTTGTTCTGGGCGTGAGGAGCAGACAAGTGCAAATTCCACCCAAAATACTGAACACGCAATATGATGTCAGCGACATGGCGGTGTCGATCTTTTTCAGGACATTGAAAAACGGTGCCGAGAGGAGCCAGACTCGCGCCCAGGTGACCACGGAGAAGACATAGAGCTGCTTCTTGTTCGCCGGCATCAGCTCGTTCATGCAGGCCAGGATCATGGACTGGGCACACGATACAGCAGCCTTGGGTATGGTGGCAATGATCATCCACAGTGTAACCTTCAGGTCGGCATCCACTGCGGATAGACAATATTAATTAACTTCAGTCTTAAATTGAGTTTATTAGGGAGGCTCTACTTACTGGAGTCAGCGTTGGTGAAGATCCAGCCCATGCAGCCCAGTATTCCAGCTAGTATGTTGAAGACTCCGGCGCACTGCCACTTCCACTTGTTATGCTTCAGTGCGAAGTGAAGGGCTAGAAAGCAGCCGATAATTTCCGAGAAGCCTAGGAAAAACAAGGATTAGGAATTGCTAACCACAGAATGTAACAATACAAAAAATTATTACTTATTTATTTAACTTATCTTGGAGGTTGTCCTCGTGATTATCGTATCTTATACCCCTGCAGTGAACTTTAATTTTTATTTAGCAGTTTGCAACGCTTTGAGTGAGCCATTTCTTTCCCATAAAACATATATATTATTGATCAGCACTTAAAAGCCGATTTGGAAGAAACTAAATTTTAAAAATGTCAAATATTTTTAAAGATTTAAATTTTTTTAATATTTAATTTAGTATTCAGATTATTAAAAACTAACACTGCAATTTCTCCGCAATCGAAATTAATGCTTTTTTGATTAGGTTTGCTATGAGTATTTTGAAACTTTAAGTTGTCCATAAAATTGTTATATCGACATAACAACAAACGTATTTACAACAAAAATAAATTTACAACAATAAGAAAAAATTAAGACACCGATTTAGAGAAGTTTCCAAAAAAATTGGTCGCCCATTTCGTGTATAAGGCCAGCAGAATGCCGTTGACCGATTTTTTTTGCCACAAAAATAGTTTACCAAGATATTTGTTCCCCTTAAATTTCGAAAAAATCAGCGTGAATTTCACTCCGTGAAATAAGAAGTATGTGCAATTATCGTGCTTATGTAGTTTTAATTAAGTTTAGTTTTAGAAAAACTGGGAGCACGTGTAAGCCATTTCGCATTACGTGGTTTCGACAACTCATTTTTAAGGGATCTTAATGGAATTGACTTGTTGTGTATATATAGCTTATCACAGTCACAATAACTCTATCTAGATTTGGGACAAATTAATTAAATTAATTAAATTTTTCCCTATAATATGTAAAATTTTGATATATCTTTTTATCCATTGGAAGTTCTCCATAATCACCATAAATTCGATGATTGGCACACAATTTATATGGAAAAATAATATTTTCAAGGGAGCAACATTAATATTTGGTATTAGCTAAGAAATACAATTTTTGTTCTTGTGAAAGAGATATGTTTTAAGGTAACATTATAGCTTAAATTAACTCTAGGGAAATTTACGATTTATACTCACCCATGGCAATAGTGTTCGGCACCAGGTAGTCCCTGCCGAAGGATCGGATGTTGAGCAGCATGCCCATGAAGTTGATCACGAAGAAGGCCAGTGCCAAGTGGGCGGCCACCATATGTGTCTTGGCCCGCTTTCCCTGCCACAGCTCCCGCCAGGGGGCCGGTGAGGGCTGGGCCTTCAGCCGCTCACTCAGCTGCTCCAGCTGCTGGCGGAAGTCGGGTGGTATCTTGAAGGTGCGATCATTAATAGCCGCTCCCTCGCGCACGATCTCCTCAACGTTGTCAATTGAGAAGCGGTCTGCGGCATGCCGGAGGAGCCAGCGGGGCGAGTCGGGCGTCCAGTAGAGCAGCACGATCAGCATGACGGTGGGGAAGGTTATACCCACATAGATCAGGGACCAGCTGTTAAAGAACGAGGATAGACCCGGCAGCAGGATGACGCCAATAGACCAGAAGGTGTCGTACAGAATGATGGCTCCAATGCGATGCATTCCCGCTGTAATGTCGGCAACTAGAGAAGGATGCGTAGAAGCAATATTAATAAAAAGAAACGGAGGAAAGTTTTCCCGAAAGCTTACATATCGCCTGTCCCGCGGTGAACATGATCGCACAACAGACAGCGGACAGGCAGCGGAAGGCGCAGTGCAGGCTGAAGTCACGGGCGTATCCAGTGACCACTCCACACACTATCTGGGCCACGGCTCCGACGCAGTAGGTGCTCCTGGGGCTGATGCCCAGCATCATCTTGGTGCCCATAACGCCGCCGACGAGTACCCCAAACAGATGCCAGTACTGGGTCCACGCCACGAAGATGTCCCTAAGGCAGACCAGGTTGAACTGCATGATCAGGGAGTCAAAGCTGCTCTCGTAGGTGAACTGCTCGCACTCGTTGCTACTGCCCGTGGCGCCATCGATCACATAGCACTGGTTCTCGGAGACGATGTAGCTGGAGTTATCCCCACTGTCAAGGTAGCTGGTGTCGCAGGTGAACTCCGAGCCGGGATAGAGCTCCGGACCGGTGAATATGATGCAGGCCATGAACCACGCAGCAGGGATCTTGCACAGAAAGATGATGAGTATCGTTCTCAGCTGCCAGATCCCAAAGTCGCCCACGACATCGCCGATAATGTCGCTGCCCGCCGGCGCTGATGGTGGCCCAGCTGCCATTCGCTTGGCCGCTTCCGTTTCGATCTCATTGGGCAAGATGTGTGGTGGCGTTGTTATGTTGCCTCCACTTCGGGCTGGCGACTCGTTGACCATTGCTTTAGTGGCGCCTCTCTAGAAGAACATTCTGGGAATAGCAAGGGAGACGGCGACATGCCGTTCCATTTGTTTGTTTATTAATATTATGTCAATACCCGGGGCACGCAATTGATATAAATTGAAAGCGGTTTACAGCTGAAGTCAGTTGTTCGAAGGCATTGAATATCACGCGGGATTCCTGAAATATCTGCGGTTACTATCTCTGATTGATTTTCAATATGAAACGGATGGGTGAATTTCATAAATAACCATGAGTAAAAAAGACTTCCCCCATAGATATGAAAAATTTAGAAAGGCATTTTCTTTCAAGTTAAAGTCTTAACTCAGTGAGTAGTTGCAATTAGCCGCAATAAACCTGACACATTTATATCTCTCTGTTTAATTTATTTATTGCCATTTAGCTAATTACTTTCAGAGTTTTTGCTCTATAATGTAACCTTAATTTATTTAATTTATTAACAGATTAAGTAAGTTTATGACTCGAAGTTCTCGCTTGATATCGTATCACAAATCACGCTCACACTGATTAGGGCTTTATCGATAAGCCAGAAGGAGGTTGATTAAAGCAGATAATAAGTACCGCTCCGTTCCGTCGTACTATCTGATTGTTTGTCCCTATTTGCAGATCGCAAACCTT
Source organism: Drosophila tsacasi (assembly GCA_018904565.1). Taxonomy (NCBI): domain Eukaryota; kingdom Metazoa; phylum Arthropoda; class Insecta; order Diptera; family Drosophilidae; genus Drosophila; species Drosophila tsacasi. Next base: position 15,886 of record JAEIHY010016815.1, on the reverse strand, counting down.
GCGACAGATTGGCAGTCATAAGATTTAGCTGTTAATTCCCGAGAGATTCTCTAGCCGCCGCTTTGTTGGATCAACTGTATACACAGTCTTTATGCTTCAGTTTCACAGGTGCTAACTCGCTATTGTCTGCCTTGGGAGTCCGTCCGCCTATTGGTCTGTTATTGGTCGCGCAAATATTTTAATATCTCATTTTCCAGGCAGTGCTAATTGCAGAAAACTGGTCCGCGCTGGTCGTGAATATTTGATTTCCCTATTTCACTAAAACACCGATATACATCTAAGGCAATGACAGCGGCGGCAGGTGCGAGTTATTAGTTGAGTGACTTGTTTCGATGAATATGCAAATTATTAAGTGCCAATGGAGGCAGAAGTGAGCCAATGGGAGGGCGGGTACTCGGATCAAATGAATGGAATGCTCGCGTTTTTGACAGGAGTATGATTAAGCGAACTCAATTTCCACTTAGTGAGCACTTTTTTTATAATAATAAGCCGGTATTTGAAGACAAAAATCGTAACAAAAGAATCGTTCACTTATTAGTTTTTGGAATTTTTGTTTTTTATATTAAGATTGTATGATCACTATTTTAAAACCGTTACGTGTTTCCGTGGATTTTCATTTTATTTGTTTACCTTTTGTTCATTTAATATTAATTAAACAACAATAAAAGTAATTAACATTCGTTGATAACTTAAGAAAGTTGAAGATTTGATGTTCGATTTATTTATTTATTAAAGATCTACTGACCTCTATCAAAGTAACACCTTTGAACTATACTCGATCACCGTTTAACCGCAAAATAATTCAGTCAAAAAATATTTCATTGGCCAGACAATTTGTGTCTTTGCTGTTTGATTGCATACAAATTAATGTAAATTAATTAACCGACGTAAATGGCAGCCTTTCGATTCACACGTCCCGCTCGGGTTTTTTCTTGAAGCACACGCGTCTCAATCGGCCGAGAATCAAATGGCAACTGACGCCAGTGTCGCGCTGTGGAGCCACAGGCAGGGAGCGAGCCGACTACTGTCCCCTCAAAGCGTTAATTTTCTTAATGAATTTGCTCAAATAATAAAAATAAATCTACTGAGCGGTTATAAGTTATTGAAAGTTTCTTTCTCAATTTTTCGGCCTTTTAAAGTCTGCAATTTATTACGAAACCAAAAGGATTTTTGGCCAAAGAGCGTCTCAGTTACTTTTTTGTTTGCACATTTAATATTTTATATTATTGACAGCCGGCGGCGGGTCGATAGAGTGTCTTTCAATGCTCTTTATGTTATTAGTTTCAGTTCGAGTTTACCCCTATCAGGTGTGCATTATCTTGGCCAGGCGAGTGCGGGGCTTCTCTTTTCGAAGGAGGAGGTTTTATAGCCGGGAAGCCATAACGTTATTACTTTACGTTATCAGCGTTTGCCTTTCGGGCTTGTACAAATTCGTCTTCGCGTTCCTTGCGGATTTCTATTTTAATCTTTATTGTCTCTGCTGCTTTATTTTAGCCCCTTGGTGACACATCGCATCGATTGATGTAGTATTCTTTCTACATTGACCTACATTAATATCAAAACAATAGATGCACTGGTTTGTTAACCTTTATCCTGCTGAGTACAGTTTCAGGATGTACGAATACATACGTCATCACTTAATTAACACAAAGATGTCATTTGAATTAATTTGATTTCATATAATTTGTAACACGCCGTTTGCTAATTAGGACTAAAATGCAGAGTTCAAACAAAAGAAAATGAATAACTTAATTAGCAAGATCTGACGTTGAGTGCTCTGATTTGGATTGGATTAACATCAGTTACGTTTACCTTTAGGCAAGCCTTCAAACTTGTGGCGAAATTGATCAGATTGATGAAGCTCTGGATGGAGAGTGTTTTGATTCATTAATTTTGCTTAATGCGTTTATTCGCTTAAGGCAATAAAAGAAACTTCAGTGCTGTCCTTTTATGTGATCAGATCATTTTTTATCTATACAATTCTTATTAATACATTAAAGCACAACCAAAGAAAAACATCATGCCATAAAACTAGAAAGAGCCTACTTTTAGGCTTTCCTTAAAAGCTCCTCAAATAGTTTCCGAGCTGCGCGATCTCAAAGCTTCGGGTTGTTGCAGTTCCATTTCCACTTCAATCTCACTCGAGGGGTGGAAGTTGATGTGCCAAATGTCGGCAATGCTGACAGCTATGTTTCGTTCAAAGTTGCTCAGCAGCTCGTTGCTGTAGGCACTGCAGTCGGAGCTGGCAGTGCTGCAGCGGCGCATGATGATGGCCGACTGGCGGCGGTAGGTGTTGGGAGTGGGCACCTGACTGATGTGTGGCTGCTCCGAGTTCCAATAGTAGCGATTGAGGCGACGCAACGCCAAGCCATAAATCCAGGCCAGGGTGGCTAGAATGGAGATGGGCACCAGGTGGTGGACAACTGTGAGGCAGCTGAGCAGCGGAGAGAAGACCAGGCACAGGCGACTGAATGAGACCACGGATAGGAGCAGGTAAACTCGATTTTCGTTGGACACCATTTCACTCGTGCACGTGGTCAGCACAGCTATCGAGGCGGAGTTGGACACCTTTAAAATCATCCAGAAAATCAGCTCCAGCCCCACACGTCGGGAGTTGCGTTCTGTAGGAAAATAGCATGTTTGTTTAGTCAATAATGATTTCATGGCCATTAGAATCCTTACCAGTTTCTGGTAGCAGCCAGACCAAATAGGTGCTGAGACCGGCTATAATCATTAGATTTCCAGCCCAGCGCCAATGGCGGCGTGTGTACAGGATCATATAGAGGCCCACGAAGACGCCCACCATCTCGGCGAACCCCAAGGCGGCCGTGTTCACGTGCACTTGCTGGGCGCCCAGGTTGCGGATCATCAGCAGGGTGATGTTGTAGATGACCATGGCTCCGCCCCAGATCCAGTGAACGTAAACGAGTTGGCTGCGCTTCGTCTCTCCGTCCCAGATTTGACAATAGCTGCGCTTTTGCTCGGCCTTAAGCTCGAGCTCCTTGGCGAGGCTCGTGAGTTGGACATCCAGGGTGAGGGGAACTTTCCGGTTGTTGTAGGTGGCCGACTCCAGCAGCTGGCTGAGAGCCGCTTCCACCCGTTGGTGTTGTAGCAGCCAGCGAGGAGCATCAGCTATCCAGCGGTGCAGCCAGACCAGCACGATGAGGGACGAGGAGATGGCCACGTACAGATAACTCCAGTCATCGAAGTATATGGATATGGCGGGCAGCAGGACGAGACCCATGGACCAAAACAACTCCGACAGAGTGATTACAATGATACGAGCCTTTCCTGAGGTGATGTCGTTTACTAAAAGGAAAAAATATAATGGTAAGTTCGTTTCTTGGGTCTTTTGTTTTGTTTTAATTAAGAATTATTAGGCAGGGGGTTTACTCACATATAAACTGCCCGGAGGTGTACATGAGAGCACAGAATATAGAAGTGAGGCACCGGAAGTAGATGTGCAACTGGTAGGTGTCAACCAGGCCAGTCAGATTTCCGCAGAATATCTGACCAATCATGCCCAACAACATCAGGCGACGAGGACTGATTCTAAAAAATAGAAATATAATTATTGCACAAGTTAAAATAAATAAATTTAAAATAAACAACCTTTTGAGGGCCGAGTAAGCCATAAGTCCACCAATCAGGGCGCCGAGGGCATGAAAGGATTGCGTCACTGCCACTAGTACGCGGCGAGAGCAGATCAGATCGAACTGAGTGATGATAGACCTGTAGTCGGTCATGTGCTCTACGTGCTCGCAGGGCAGCGAAGATCGAGCATCCGTTGATTCCGAGGCATTCCATTCACGGCCATGGCTGCGCACGAATCCTCGGGCCAGGGACTGGGAATAGGCATTGCACACGTCCACATTGAACAGCCGGTCGGTGCTGCGTGCATCCTGCCACAGCGGATGGATGTGGCTTACATGCTCAGCCCGGGTCCGGCTGGCATTCCAATCGGCCGGATGGCATACCAGTTCACCCTTCCAGGGAATCGGAGCGGTGTAGACGATGATGACCGTAAACCAGGCGCTGGGAATTTTGCACAGGAATATCAGCAGAATGGTGCGAAGCTGCCAGCGTCCGAAGCTGCCGTTTACTTGCTCCACCACATCCAGAGCAGAGCAGGACTTCCCCAGATTACTGACAGTGGACTGCGATTGCGATTGCGATTGGGAGTCCGGCATGTTCCGAGCAAGCTTACACCTTGGCGTACGTACGCGCACTGAGTTTGCTAATTTTTCATCGATCCCATCGCCTGGTGTGACGGGAGGGAAAACGATGTTTGCTCTTCCGTTTAGTTGTCCCCTCAAATTGGTGCAAATTAGTCGGAGATTTTGTGCCGCGTCTGGGTGAGAGATGTCTTATTATTAGGTTTGTTTTCCTTATTCCATCAATGACGTAGTAGTGCTACTGAGCTACTTAGTACCCAATAAATATTTATTATCTCTAAAAGGAAACAAATAAATTTTCCATTAATAAACCCACGCATTAATAGCGTCCTAATTAATTTGACTGACACAATGCGTTGTTTATCTTTAATATAAACGGTTGCTTAGCGTTAACTTGCTCCATTTTGAAACCGGATCGAAGTGGAATATTAGGTTAGAAGTTAAAAGACAAAAGGTAATGTTAGTTCAAAATTAACGAAATAAAATGTAAGATCTAAACGTATGTAGAATGTAAGGTAGAGCCTTCGATTTCGTTCCGTAAATATTTTTAGATATCCCAAAAGTATACTTTGCGTACAAACAAACTCCAGTGCCTTCGAACCCCAAAAAACCAACCACATACCAAAGAACAATATAGAACAATGGTTTCATATATTCAATAATTCATTTGTTTTTATTCAATTTTACCTGCTCTTATTTCGTGTGTTTGCATTGCTTTTTGTTATTCTCAATGTGTGTTTTTGCGCGATACAAAATGGTTTTTTCTTCCCCCAAAATCATAATCATTAAAATGCAAATAATATTGTTTGTGAGCACGCTCAACATGCAATTCCATAATTCCCTTATGGCTGCGTTATATATAAAATGGCGAATGCGTATGCCTTACAGATTACTATTACGCAATTAATCAATATTTGGAAATATTTTACATCATTTTTAGGGGCATCGTGTGTGTATGCTCTTGAATAATTTAGGCAATTGGCTTTATGTTTATATTTCGTTGGCTTTGTTTGATCAATTGTAGTTTCATTTCATGGGCTTTCGTTTGATATCTCCAATTAATTATTGTCTGAAACAATTATGTCAGCTAACAGCTCTAACGCGCTTTGTGTCATTTTTGTGGGGAAAAACAGTTGAATTATGTGAATCTCTACGCTCATATTTATATTGTGTGTGTTTAACTTTATTCTGCCGTATTTACAGTGGTGTCTAATAGTAAAATAAAATAAATGCGTTGTTGGATCGAAAACATTTCCCAAGCACTGTGCTCTTAGACTAATTGTGGATTTGGCTTCGCAGAGACTTGGCGTAACAAAAGAACGACAACTACGTACTAGTTACAAATAATTCATTAATTAATCTAACGTATGGCGTGTCATATGGTGGATGCGCTATGAAGGCGAAGGTTCAATTCGAGTGTGTTTTCTCTGCTCTCTCAACTGATTGAATTATTAAGTATTATGCAAAGTATTTACATTTCGTCAGAGGTGCGACTTATTAGCAAAGAGTACAGTGGAGTATGTGTGGGTCAAAGACTTCGGAGGTGTGCTTAGGATTAGGTTTCGGTGTAGATAGATATAATGCGCGCACTGAGATTTCGCTCGATCGCCCTCTAGTTACGTGAGGTGTGAATTTGAAGCAAGCCAAGTCCGCTGGATGTTCTTTATCTGCTTAATTAACATTACGCTTACATGCTAGTTTAAAGTCCTTCGGTTGATTTTTTGCTGATGCTTTTGCGGTGCCGTAACCTTAGTGACCACCCCACTATCTTATTATCTTCCTATTCTGCCCTGCCCAGCTACATATTATGAGTTGGTGTGTATGTTTTTGTGTGTGTCCTACAGCTAGTCTCTAATCGTTAGTATTTGGTTTGGAGTTCAATGATCCGTGCTGAGCCCATCGTCCACATTGCTGTCCCAGTTGAATTCCGTGACGCCCTGCTTGAAGTAGATGTTGCCCAGGTTGGCGTAGCGCTGCTCGAAGTTCGAGTCCTTCGCCTTCAGGTGTTCAAAACTGCAAGGATAATGAAATGGTAATTATAAGTAAATTAGAACATTTGGAATTTATTAAAAATAAATTAAGAAAGTTATCTTCTAACCGAATCTGGCTTTGGGAAAACCCATTTCCAAAACTCTCCGAAATAATAACTCCAACTGACTACTAATAATAATAGTTTTACGTTTTTTTGGATATCTGATTTCATTCTAATATCTTCAAAAATAATTTGCTAAAATAAAATACATGTCCTGTAAATTTTACCTTTTTTAGGTAGCCATTCTTTGTTCTTTCTCCTAAGTACTCCCTCAGGTAGGTAAAAATGTTAATCACCAGCTCTTTGAGCGGGTAATCGACTTTCTTCTGGGATTTACAGGACAACTTGTGTTTGCATTTCCTTCCCGGTTTTCCCATCGCCTCCTCCGACCTCTTCCTTCCACCACAGAACCCGAGACCCTCGGCATTGTCGCCGTTCCGACAAAAGCTGCTCAATTTACTTCTGCGCAATAGAACGGCGTCTTATGTGTGTGTTATGTGCACCCGCCATAAAAAGAACCCTCAATTGTTGATGCAGCTGCCCGGGTCTGGGCGAGTACAGCTGTAGGCTGTGTGTACTGCGTGTATAAATCCATGTCTTGGGCCGGGCAAGACTCACTTACCTTGCCCGGGGCACATTGTGAGCACTGCAGAAAATGTCATAGGTCATAAGCGGCCATTGTGCGGCCCAAGACAAAGGATAAGGCAGGCCTGCAGCCTTCAGAGATTTCGAGGGAAGGAAAAGGAGCGGCAAAAGAGGAAGGTGAAGGCGAAGGGAAAACCCCGTCAACAGGCTTAAGTCACAATTAATGAAGCGAGCTTGCAGCCACCAGAGTTTGTTGTTGTCACTTCCGAACAACGGTGGTGGTGGTGCTGCATGGGTATTTTCCTGCGTTTCCTAGGAGTATGGGTATTTAATGCAAGACGGCTTGAGGTGAAACCACCCTTGAGGAGGAAGCGCAGGCGCAGCTGTTCCGTTTCGCTTGAGGAACTGAGGAACCAAGGAACCGTTCCGTCGGGTGCCCTAGGGGGAGGAGTCGGGCCCGAGGGCCACGTGTGCGTAATCAGCGTCGCAAGAATCCATCCAATGGCTCGCTTGGCTGCCTTCTTCTTTGTCGAAAGGGAGGTTCGGCCTGAGAAAATTCCGTCGCATTCGAAATCAAAACTAAGAACTCGTTTTTCCGGGTTGTGGCTGAACTCGAGAAAAGCCTCACTGTTCAAGTACAGCTTCTAACAAAAAATAGGTATTTTTTTCACAATAACTCAGATAGAATACATTATTATGATAATACATTTATTTTCCGGTTGAAGGGAGAACGAAACTATACATTTTCTAGGATTTAAGGATAATAATAATAAAACGTCATACATTTCTGTTGGGTACATGTAATGAGAGTTATGGTATAACTGATTCAATATTTTAAATTTAAATCAAAGAGCCAAGAATCCGTCAACTTACAACTACTTTAAGAAATTCTTAAGAAAGGAAATATGAGAGTAAAAAGGATTTAGGTATTAGCCAAGCGAAGTTTGAAGGATATACCCAAAAACACCTTGAGCTGGATTGTGTGCCACGTTCTTGTCGCATGGAATATATTTCTGATCAGATCTTAGCTAAGGTATAATTTATGTAATTTATAAATAGAACAATATATAGTAGATGGTACGGATGGTAGGATGGGCCTAGATGTTGCGCGCCTTAAGCACCTGCTTCTGGGGCGGACTGGGCACGTTCTCCTTGCCGGCGAACAGGACCGTCTTCTTGGGCGTGCTTCCTGCGGCGGACTTGGGAGTGCGCGGTGTGCGTGGCGTGCGCGGACTGCGTGGAGTGTGCGGGGTCTGTGGCGCCGCCTTGGGTGTGCGCGGAGCGGGGCGGGGCGAGGACTTGCAGCCAAGAAGCTCGCTGATCTCGCTGGTGCTGTCCTGGCGCACGCACTTCTCCGAAGAGTTTAGCAGCCAGGAGGTGATCTTGTCGCACTCGGAGCGCAGCTCAGTGTCGGTCAGCAGGTCCTCAATCTTCTCCAAGTCGGTGGTGTTCGAGCGGTTGGCCTTGCCGGGCGTTCCCAGCAGGACTGCCGCCGAGGCCGGCTGCTTGGACTTGAGGGCGATGTTCTCCAGCTTGAGCTGCTCGCATTCCTCGCGCACCTTCACCAGCATCTGCTCCTTGTTGTCCAGCTCCAGCTGGGCGAACTGCAGCACGGTGGCGAACTCGTCGAGCGCCCGCTTCATGTCCGCCATGTAGGCCTCGCGGGTCTCGTCCTTGCGACGCAGCTCATGGTAGTGGGCCAGCTGGGCGTCGCCGTCGATACGCTCCTGGAACGAGTTAGCAATCTGATTGAATTTTGCCAACGTCTCAGCCTCGCCGGCTAGCAGCTCGTGGAGCATGGACTCCTTCAACGATACCTCGCCTTGCAGCGTCTGGGAGGAAGAGCGCAGTGCGGAGAGCGCCTCCTGGCTCTCGCTTAGTTGCTGGCGCAGCTGCTCCGCGTCCGCCTGCAGGCCCAGGTAGCTCTGCTCCAAAGCACCCTTGGCCAACTGCACCGACTCCAGCTCCGCGCGGAACTGCTCGACGTCCGCGTCCGACTTCTTCAGCCGCTCCATCAGGATGTTGACGGTGGCTCGGGTGTTGGTGAGCGTCAGCTGATAGTTGTACTTCTCGGTGATCGTCTTGGCCATGTCCTGCTTGAGCTGCACCAGCTGCTGCTGCAGGGCATCGCTCAGCTGGATGTAGTAGTCGATGCCGTTGCGCAGCTGCTCCTCGCACTTCTGCAGCTTCTCGTCGCGCTGGCGCAGCATGTCGTTGGTGGTCTCCAGCAGCACCATCACGTCCTGCTTCTCCAGCTCGATCTTGATCAACTCATTCTCGGCCAGCTTCTGGCGCTTGTCCAGCTCGGCGCGCCAGTAGCTCTTCTCGCGCTCAACAGCTCCCTCGAGGTCGCTTTCCACCTGCTGCTGCACCTTGGCCACCGCCTGCTGCTGCTCGGCGTGGCGGGCCTGCTCCCGGCATAGCTGCCGGATGGTGTCGCAGTGGGCATCGATCTCGCAGTTCTTGTCCAGCAGCTCGTCCTGCAGCGACCGGATGAGGGTGCACTTGTTGGCCAGGTCGTTCTTCAGCGTGTTGCGCTCCACCTTGAGGCACTCCAACTCTGCCTGACTGCTCTTGGCCTCCAGTCCGTAGGCGAGGGCGTCCTGCTCGATCTGCTGCTTCAGCTGTCCAACGTCGGCCAGCAATGTGGCGTTGCTCCGCTGCAGGCTCTCGACCAGTTCAATATTCTCGGCCGTCTTGGCCTGCTCCTGGCTGCAGTGTTCGCGGGCCTGGGCAACGTCCGCCTGGAGGGCAGAGAGTTGCTCCTGCAGCTGCTGCTCCACTGCCTGGCGCTCCTCGCTGGCCGCCTGCAGCTGCTCGTTGGCCAGACGCAGGGCCTCGCTCTCGGCGATCAGCGTCTCCACCTGGCGCTCGTGCTCCTCACGCTGCTGCTGCAACTGCTGCTCCAAGGCGGAGAATCGCTCCAGGAGTTGCAAGTGCTCCAGGCTCATCTGCTCGTTGTGGGCCTTGTGCGAGAGGTTCTCTTCGGTAAGAGCCCCGATCAGCTGCTCTGTCTTGGCAGTGGCCAGCTCGTGCTCTTCGCGCAGCTTGGCCTCTGCTTCCTTGAGTTGCTCTACGTGGCGCCTGAGCACATCCAGCTGGCTCAACTGGCTCTCGATCAGCTCGTTCTTGTGCCGAATCTCGTACTGCAGCGCCTCCTTGCCCTTCAGCCGGCTGGCGGACTTGGCCTCCTTCACGGGCGTGGTGGCAGCCGAGTGCAGAGGTGTAGAGGCGGCCGTGGAAGCCCCACTGGCAGTGCCACTGGCACCCGAATCCGTGTGGCTGGGCGTTGGACGGAAGCGAAGCCGCTGCGGCAGCGAGGGCGTACGGAATAGGCGCAGGCCCTTCGACTTCTTCTCGTCCTTGGGAATGGCGAACTCCTTCGCCTCCTTGGAGCTGGACGCAAAGCGAACGGCGTCTTTAAAGAACTTCTCGATCTGCTCCTTGCGCTCCGGCTGAACGGTGGGCGCAGCCGCTGCTGCTGCTGTTGGCGTGGCGCTGCCCGCCGATCCCGCCGAGCTGTTGAAGGCAGCCGGCGAGCCGCAGATGGCCACATCCACGTCATTGAAGCGCTTCAACTTGGCCTTGGAGAACGACATTCTTGTGTGAACTTTTGTGACTCTTTCGGGGATCTTCGATCAACAATGTAACGATTTCTTTGGGATCGATCTTAATGGCTCATAAACAACGTTTGGTAATAACAATAACTCAATGATCAAACATAAACACAATGGTAACTTTTTGGTTTGTTTCGTTTTTTAGTTTCTTTAGTTTTTGGTTTTTAGGTCGGGTAAATTTTGTAACAAATCGTCTGCAAGTTCGTTTTATATAATTTATTTTCTGTACTTCCCGGTCCGTTCTATCCTGCAATAAACCCGCTTTCCCGTTGCTACCCGTTGCACTGTACCTACGCGTTGCGATGTCAAAACCTAACTGAATTCACCTTTCCTTTGAGATCCCCGAGGCAGGCATTTCCTTTAGCTGTGCGAAGCCCGAGGGAGAGTTAGGGTAACAGAGATATATGTAGAGAGAGTGAGAGAGTCAGAAGGAGGGAAGGAAAACCACCCTTGATTAAGGGTCTTTGCAACAGTGATCGCTCTCTGTATACATGGGTTATACCCTATGTCAGGTTCGGTTACGCCGAGAGCCTTGGAAAAGGTGAGAAATCACTACGAAGCGAACTTATTACGATTTTGTTCTCTGTAAAGTAAATGCTTTTGTATATTTATACTTCTTAGAGATATAACTAAAATAAAAGCATCACTTTACAATTAATTGTTATAAATTACATAAGTTGAAACGTTTGATGAAACGGAGAATATATGTATATATGATGACCCGAGTATAAAATTACCATTCATCAAAGTTATAAATATGGTATCTTTAGGCAATCAATTTTAAATATTTAAGTTGTATTTTTGGGCCGTTGAGGATATTATAAAGTTAGTATGAAGCTTGCCAATATTAAATTAATTGCTGACCCTATAAAGAACATATATTCTTGAGCTCCATATACAGCCGAGTTCATCTAGTTAAGTCCGCGGGCAAAACAAAAAAGAAAAAACAATTATATTTTAAAATGTACAACAAAATACAACAAATGATAAGCTTTTAAAATTCACTAATCAACTAATTGTTAATAATATTTTTAATATTTTTTCGAAATATTTGATCGATAATCGATTTCTAAATCTATCTCATGAAACAATTTTAAGCTTGAACAGTACATAAACTTAGCCCTTTAAGTTAGCTTACTTTCATGTATGACAAGATTTAATATTTTTCTATAAATCTACGACTACAAAATTTAATATAATTTACAAAATAAAATCTAAAAAACAACAAATCATAAATAAAAGTTCATAAAAGCTTCCTTAACACTTCTAAAATCGTTTAAGGGTATTCCACAGTCGAATATCACCTCAATAACCCTCTGTTCCCTCTTTTATGGGTTTGTTTTGGTGGTGGTTCGTGCCGCAGATCCTTGTCCCTTCTTGGTCTTATCTGAGTATTAGTCAAGACGTCGGCCGTCGTGTGTATGCGGAGAGAACTACATGTTAGGAAATATTTTCTTTTTAGCGCGCGCAAATGTTGCAATTGTATGTTAGTTGAAGATAGCACGAGGAGGGTTCCCTGCCGGGGTGAGATAGGACAACGGGGTTCCGCATTCCCTCGCTCCGATATGGGAATTGTGCCGTGTCAAAGACGGTCGCGCATCTGTCTGCTCTTCCTGCCACTCAACATTGCTCCCGAGGTCCGCGACTACGAGGACGAGTGAGTGCGAGTACAAGGATAGGACTCGATAACTAAAGGGGCTGATTTATCCGTTAGCTCCAACCCAGCTGGCAACCAGCATAAGTTGTTAATTCGATACGAAATCCGATGCCCGCATAATTAGAAGGAAATTGGGAGAGTCGCGCCTGCGCGGTGCGTTGAATGGGATCGAGGACCATTGAATGGCATGGAAAATGGAAAAGCGTCGGGTGCAAATTGATTTCCCCTGATCACGCGAGGGAGTTGGGCGCATTGGGCAATCGGAAGGGGGAGATCCCTATGCCATCCTGCTGATACTGCGGTAACAACTGCCTGTACTTCCCTCTCCTTCCCTCAGTGAGAATGTCACAACTGCCAACTGCTGCTCAGCTGGTTGCTCCTTTTGAAGGCAAACAATGGCTGGATAATATTCCAGCAAACGGAAGGTGATAATTCTAGGTTAAGTCAGGCAGGCATGAAATTCTGGGTGGGTCAACCACACATCCAGCTGTGCCGGTAAGACATAACGATTTATTTTCTTATATATCTGAAGGTTTCGTGTTCCATACAGATTTTAGAGGAGTTATATAAAGAGATCTTGAAGCCTTGTGTGCCATTTTTTAACAAACCTTTTTAAGCTGCTAATTTTAAATAATAATTTCTTTAACTTGTGAACCATACATATTAAGTATAATATGTTTAATATATTTGGTATATTACATTTTTATTATTATTATCTTACATTTAAAAAGATTGAAAATAATTAAATCGTATTAAAACCTCATAAAAAAAAAGTTAAACTAATCAACAAAACCATAACAATTTAAAATCACTAACAACACATTTTTATGCCGGAGCACAGGCACTTTCCAAAGGTTTTCACGATGTAATTAATAATTTCCCAGCTCTAGGATAACCCTTCGACAAAATTTTCCCATGCCTGCTCATGCATAACAACGATGATCATTGAAAGCGCTAAAAAGTAACGCGATCTAATGATGGCACCATGAACTCCATTCTCCTTATTTCCCTCCAAACAATACCCTTGTGCCGGGACCAATGTCAACACAACAGACGGAACAGTGACGGAAGACAAAGGACTCGGCGACTGGCTTGGCCCCTGCATGATCAAAGGGTTTACGCACCCTCGTGGGATACAAAGCGCTACAAAGGACCTGGATCTGAGTCATCGACCTCCGACCATATCGTTCCGTCCCGGGCATGCTAGGAGAGGAAGAAGGAACTAAGAAACCGGAGTCATAATCAGGTTTACCGGCCAGCCAAACTTGCTGAGACAATAACTATGTATCGGCACATAAGCCAATTAAGTTGAGTGTTATATACAGCAATATATAAATCATTTTGTAAGTAGGAGAGACTCCCCAGTACTCACCGCTGAAAGAGCAACGTCTTGGCAAAGGCATACAGCTCAATGTCCAGGCCATTGAGCTTCTCGATGCGACGTCGCTGATCCTGTCGCAGATTCAGGACGGCAGCCGCCGAGATCGTGGTGTTGTGCTGCTCGAAGGGAATGGCAAAGCGCAGGTTGAAGGTCTCCTCAAATATGTATTGGGACATCTGGCAAAAGAAGGTTGAAATATATATTTAATTAATCGCAGCAATAAACCCACCTTCTGATACTCAGTCAGTCCAAAGTAGGCCATGGCGGCCAGGTTGCGCTTGGCGCTGGCCAGCATCACGCGGTCCCGCTCGTGGGCGGGCATCGAGGATTTGTTGTAGCAGCCGACGAGGGCCAGGTCGGCCAGCATGCGAGTCTGCCGGTTGGCCGCCAGATTCGACTCACAGCCGGCGAACTGGTCCAGGTCCACGTCCAGCCAGTCCTTGCCCTTGTAGCAGGCAGGCAGCTCCGCGGCCGAGGCCTGGCGTCCCAAGCACCAGTGACGGGATCCCTTCCAAGTGGCGCCACGCCGCACGTGCCGGTACTCGGACATGTAGCGGGCGATCGGCTCGCGCAGCAGCGAGATGTAAAAGTATCGCCGCTTGGCCGTCTCGCCCTCGTTCTTGTCCAGCTCCACGTCCACGCAGCTGGTCAGCTCGGTCCAGTCGGCGTGCAGGCCGCACTTCCAGCCCGTCGAGTAGCGGGAGAAGAGCCAGTTCTCGTTGCGGTGCGGCCGGAAGCAGTAGCAGCGCTTCCTTTGCCGCTGGCACTCGCAGGGACGCTAAGGATAAGAGGCAGAGATATTACTCATTATTTATTTAGCACGAAAATAATGGTTTATAAACAAGTAGAGTAAGTAGGGAGACTATTGCTCATTAGGGTTCGAAATTTAAACTTACCTTGAGGTCCAGATCCCTGACCAGATGGCGGCCAAACGATGTGCCGCCCGTTTTCTGGATGTGCAGGAATACCATAACGTCATGGCCATCCATGTCAAACTGAAAATCATCGTTCAGCACATCCTCGTAGCTCAGACCGGCGTTGGCGATGATGTTCTGGGGGGCAGAGGCTGATGCAGATGAGGATGCCTTCGATGCCATGGCCGTGATGCCGTTGGCGTTGCCATTAATGCTGTTGGCCTGATGGAGTGGGAGCTCATTATAGGAGAGTATATCCGATGACTGCAGCAGCACGGCGCGTTTGGATAGGGCGCATACCTGTGGTTAAACCGGAGGGAAAGCGGGTTAAGTTCACGGGATCGAATTTGGAAGCACCCTTAAAATTAAAAGTTTTTCCTATAATTATAAGCTGTGTGGAGCTTCTGTTTAAGGACCTTATTACATGTTACGTTTTTTCTTTCGCCAAGGGCCTTAAATTAAATTTATTGGCTGAAAAAATGTAAAAAGCCCAAAGCTTGTGTGTGCCGGAGTGTTTGTTTTCAGCATTAATTAAATGCACATCGGGGATTAAATGCATATTTCTGGTTCGACACAGGTGGGCCCTCAAACCGCGCGCAACTTCATTTAACGCCATCGCGGAAAGGCAAGTGAAATTTTCCCACTCAACTGGCTGCTTTTTCCTTTTTTTTCCTTGTCGGTTTGCACTTTATTTGCTGGGCGCCGGAATGTGCACTTTTATTTATGGCACGTACTCAAGGCTTATTAATATCGAACAAGGGTTTATCCTCTTTTCATTGCACTCACACCAATTAAGTAGCGTATATGAGCGATGTGAGCAAAATTATTGTTTACTTGCCATAATATTAATGGCTGCACCCTGGGAAAGGGTTTGTTTGCTCAAGAGATATGGGTATTAAAAATATGATGGCATAGTTTCGGGCTGCAAAAGGGCTTTGTAGGGGTTCCAAACGGACTACGATTAAGTTGGAGGGTTTCGGAAAAGGAAATTCTTATTGGAACATGTTTTAAATTTATAATTGGGTATTCATAGCTTTAAATAGGGAATAACTTATAGGTAATATTACAAGCAGTTACAGCCGGTTGAGCACCACTGTGAGATATGTTACCTGGTATTACAGATTTTTCAGTTTAAAGATAAAAGCGCTTTTCAGTGATTCGCCCAGCATATGTAAATGGCCTTAAGCAAGATCTTTCCCATACTATCCACATCGGAACCAAAGTTCGAGACTCGATTAAGTACGAGCGAGGTGGAAATAGAAGGTCACAACTTTATTGCCTTATAACTATCTTGTTTATCAACTTCTACTTAGATATATCAAGTAGTACGGTTTTAGCTATTACACAATTTGTGATCTACAGTTTTATACGTCCAGATGGACATACTAAATCAACTTGTCTGGTGGCACAAGAAAATATTTATTTAAAAGGGGTTAAGAAATACATCCTTCTGCTTGTTACATATGTACACTGATAAAAAAAAAAAATCTTCTTTTAAGAATTTGTGCATTCTTAAAATTAAAAT
>JAEIHY010016814.1:0-55575 GCA_018904565.1 Drosophila tsacasi | reverse complement strand
GTCCGAAATCGACCTTAACACCAATTATAGTGCTAACCAAGAGCTATAAGTTTCAAATTTAAAAAAATTTAAAATAAGTCTTGATACATTTTTTTTCTTAGTGCAAAGGTCAGACATCAGAGAGTTGCCCATATTTTAATTTTTATTGCAATATTGTTCCATGTTCATGTTGATATAAATTAGAATAATAATATATTTATCTTTAGGTTTACTGCCCATGCAAATTGGATTGCCGGGATTGCCGGGGACTCTACCGGCTGGCGCCATGCCGATGCCTGGAATGGGCGTTATGCTGCCCGGCCATCCGAATATGCTGCAGGTGATGCAGCCGCGCTTCAGATGATGTCTGCCCGCAGCGCCGGCTCTGTTGCAGGCGCCAGCAGCTCAGCCGCCAACGCACCTGCAACCGCACACGCACACGCATCCGCATACGCATCCTCAGCACGCGCAGCCACCGCAGCCGTTTAGCAGGCCAGCAGCTGCTCCGCTGTTGGCCCTACCGCTGCCGCTGCTCTTCCACGAGTGAGGCAAGACTAGGATCCAGCTTATACTACATCAGCAATCAGCAAACGCACTCAGCAAGCAAGTTGTTTTCAAAAATTGTTCCAACCAAAGTCAAGTTCTTTTTCAATGTATAACAGTTTTTGAGACACTCTCCACCCACAACACACACTCCACACACACACACACTTCTCCGCCACACGCCACCCACTAATCTGCGGTTATGCCTAGTAAATCAGTCGATGTCATATACTTATTTCGTTCATCTAAAGCACTACATTCTGGCTTTTGTTTTCCAATAATCAAAATGTTTAATTTTCTATCCTAATCCGATTTTCTCGATGTGCGTGCATAACAACCACCAACAGCAACAAAAATCTCTTTAGATTTATAGTTCGTGTGCTCCTTGTATAACACGCAATCCCTATACACACACACAAACACACACTCTAACACACTATCCATCTGAAGCTACTTTGCTGTGCTGTAGATCTCTATCCTTATCTGTACCTATATATCTGTATAATCAACAAAAACTAACCGTTGACACACTTAACCCTATACAAATTGTTGTTTTCTTAACATTATTTTTCTTATTTTTGTTTTTAGTTTTATTTAGCGAGCATACGTTTTAACATCCACACTCAAGTTGTTTAATTAATATGTATATCTCCTCCGAATAAGCAAACGAAAACCGAAAAGAAAAGAACTTCTTTGAAACACACACAAAAACCAAAAAACCAAAACCAAAAACCTGAACGCTCAAAGCTCTGGGTATGTTGACAATTGCCATAAGCAGCATTTTTGTGTTATCGTTCTTGTGTTGTTATTCGTGCGTAATTTTTATACATACTTTCGATTTTCTTTCTGTCCATGTGAAATGCTCTACAAAACTGTTATAATGTTAAGCAATGCCGACCAACAACTTCCGTTTAGGCCCACTCATCATATGGTTTAGACAAGGGATGATGGAAAATAACGTTATATAATATATCCATATAATGATGACAGTATATCTTTACTGGACCAAAATTTTACGCGAATTCCGATTTATAAATCGTAGTTTTGTGCAATAAATCGATTTTGTGTTTGATATATCGATTTCATAATTTTACATTAAATTCCGATATTTAAAAATTCAATTAATCAAAAGTTATTTTGATATTATCGATCGTGATTTATTGTTCGATATTTTATTCGATATACATCCCTAGTCTAGACCTTCGTTCCTTCATTCGTTCAGTTGCTTTCAGTAAGCTGACAAAAAGTAAGTCCTATCTTTCCTATGCATAGTATATACTCAACTATATACAAATACTTTATATACATATACATAAATATTCAACGTCTCTCTCTTTGTATCGTTTCTATTCTTTTGGTGTGTAATATATATAAATTCGGTGTGTGTGTCATCGCGAGATGATGAGAGCAGATCAGAGCAGCAGGTATCTACAATCAATTTGTTTTTCTTTTTAATTATTATATATGCATATGAATACTATATATCCTAAGTCATTTGGTTATGGTATGGTTGGTACTAAACAACGACTCAAAAATTCAAACAATAAATCTCCATCCTCCCAACACCGCTGCATAGTGTATAGAAATAACAGAGTAATAGCATCTAGTTAAAGAGTTCCCCCCACGTGTTATAGCAAGTACACTCGATACATAATTTTCAGGTTATTGAAATTAAATTTGACGCTTTTCTGTTGCCGTTGTTAACGTAGCGTTCTTCCAATGTTCCGAGTTCTCTAGCTTCTTAGCCACAACTTCAACTTGAAATGAATATGAACTAATACTCGTGGACTCCTCCACTCTTTATAGAGGGGCTTAGGCTTTTGTTGAACCACTTTGAACGTTTTAGCTAGCATAAGTAGAGTAGATTGGCAGTTGGAAAGTCCTATTTCCGTTTTGTTTTGTTGTGTTTTTTTTGGTAACGGGAAGCAGCATGGATCAGATACCCGAGATTCTAGAATACTCTCTACCCAGTGTAGCCAAGGCCTAGTTTAACTCAGCACCCAGATCCCTGGAGAGCACCACACGAAACCCCAACTAACACACTCACCCCCGTTTGAGTATACCTCTATATTATATATTACACTCTTGTAACCCAACCATCTATCTATCTTTATAATATAGAAATACATGTATTGCTGTAACTATACTGTGTAAATTATATTCATAAGCAATGACAAGTGAAGAACTACCCGGGGAGACGCGATTGGATCTAAATAATTACCAACTCCCTCGGGCCAGTTTAGCGCAAAATTAATGTTGGACTTTTGGGTCTGGCAAATTCGCCGCACCGCCATCGGGATATCGCCGGCCATATCAGAATTTCTTTTTTGGTGCGGTTCGATAGTCCTGCGGTGTTAGAACGGCGTGCTTCAGACGAGAGTACCTCAATGCAAGACAGACAAACTCCCAGATTTGGTGGCATTACTCGTATATGATTCACACACTCTCCGACTAAACTCGCATCTGTACACTTTACACTGTCATATCTGTAGAATATTCCTATTATTCTCTCACTCCGGCAACTGTATTGCGTTGCGGGGACTATGTAAATATTTGATGGACGCCTTTCATTTCGTAGAGTTGCTTTTTACTTGTTAATTATCTTTTGATTTTGGTGCGGAAATGCAAGTCAAATGAAGAGAGGTTTGAGGTGAATATATTTGAAATTTGCTAATAGGAAAATTGTATATAAAAATTAAATAAAAATGTTGTATAAGATTAAATGGTTGGATAAGATTTGTGCCGATATCTGACATGGCTAGATCGAGTCGGCTGCCGATGCTGAAGTGTCGGAAATGTCTTTTCTCCTGAGTACAGGCTAGTAACATAGATTTTATTAAGGATCTCATCAAAATTATTGATTCTATTAAAAATTATTAATTCTATTAAATATTTCAAATTATAATTTAATTTAAAAATCTGTTTTGCAAGCCTTAAAAATGTATACTATTATATTTATAAAACATTAAATTTAATACAGTTTCAAATAGATTACAATTTGATTTGCATTTCCTGTACCTGTAGTGAATCTTTTAGTATTCATTTTAGGTGGTGGTCATTATTTAAAACTTATCCCACATTATTTGATTTGATTTCATGTTTCGAAACGATCTTTTAGCTGTAAGATACAATGCAATGCACGCGTTCGTTTGGAAAGAGTACCATAAGAGCTGCAAGTTTAGTTAACATTTCAATGGGCTTTAGGTGTTTGCGAAACGAAAAGAAAACCAAGATTTAACAATTAAGTCCACCAAAATCTGTCTGTCGTTGCGCTGGGCGACGCGCGAGTAGCTGGACGAATCGCAGTCACTGTAGGCTTTTACTTAACCCCCGAAAACCACAACAGTTCCCAGAGCGTACTGTCTGCTGGGTCCAGTCGAAAGCGTGTCACATTAATTTTGCTGAGCGAAGAGTCCCCTGCGTCCGACCTGCTCCTCCCCCTCTATCTACATCTATAACTATATCTATACATAAGTGGTACATGTCTATCTTTGGATTATATATTTTGCATGCCCTGAGTGAAGAGTATGCCCTTTTCGACCACAGTAAAAATTCGTAACGGACGCAGGCGATGTGCCGGAGTCTAGTCAGGAAATATATGGACTGCACCGTCGTCCAGTATATTGTAACTCTGAGGCGAGGGCACATCACAGCTATCTGATTTAGCTGTTGGACTTTTCGGTCCTTGTCTTGCGACCACACCACAATCGTTATTTTCACACGCATAACACCACTATGACTACTATAACTTCCGATATCAGGCGACTCGCATAACATACGCTACGCGTCTTGTACAATCCACACAATCCGGAGGCAGTATCACCAACCACATCGACACCATTTCTCAGAGCATCCGAATATATGATGGATGATTCGAAAGACTCTCACAAGAAAACGTTTGTTTAATCATTTTTTTAGTGTTGATTTAACTACCTTTCAATATACACACATTATAATTACGATAATAATTAATAATGCTTTGATAGTTGCAACTACTTTGTTGGGAAAGTATTTCAAGATCGAAACATTTTCAAACTGATTGCAAAAACTATAAGAATTTGATTTGCCAAAGATCTTTGAAGCTTTCGACCAAAGTTTAATTTTTCCTCATTTGTTTTTTTGTATTAATTAATTCTTGAATAAATATCTATTAACTTAACTTGTTTATATATATTTGTCATAAGCTTTAAACTATTTTTGTTGCATTTACTATTAACTAAAGCTTACGGAATTCAGCAAATTGTTTTTCCCTTGTCCAATTTCTGTTCGTTTAACCAATAAATAAATAATCACACAAAATACTTAGCTAATGCCTATACTATACTTAGTGCAAATGCATAAAATCAAAATAAACCAACAAATTTGCTATGTTAAATCATTTTTAATGTTGTAATGTAAATGGAAAGCAAACTCCAGGAGAAAAACAAACAAAAAAACAAACTATATTTAGCATTCTTGTACGTAAAATGTTTTATACCGAGACGCAAAAAAAAGTATACAAACATCAGATAAAATAAGCAATTGTTTAAATTCTTTTAAACTAAAAAAAAATACTATTACACAAAGAAAAATGCATAATGATAATACCTCTAGTTTAATGTTTGGATTGTTCTCTATTCTTTTGAAATTAATTTATTGAAATTTTAATAAATATTAAATTGAAAAATGTCAGCGATGTTTTCTTGGTTGGATTTGGATTGTTTTCAGATATCCAGACAGTGGAAGCCGGTGCAATGTTTATTTAATTGCTTTTGCAATATTTATTTAATTTATTTTATTAATACTTCACATATTTTATCACCACGTTCACCCCAACTGAAGTGGAAAACCCACAAAACTCGGCGATGACTAATGATGAGGTTATACCCACTCGGTCAGTGAGACATTCAGAAGCAGATTCATTCATGGCTTCAACTGGAAACTTTCTAGAAGTCACTTAGCGGCAATTAATGCAATTTTAATTTCAAATATTGATTAAATTACATAAATAAACATTGGAAATTACACCGCCAGCGGGCTTGTCTATTATCTTTTAATATTTATGGGTCAGTAGGCCTCCTCCCAGATGTGGGAGTCTTTTCAGGGGCTTGTCAATCGCAGGGCCACAGCTGGAGATTTTAATGGGTGGATTAATGTTCCCAGTCGGCGTGGGAGCTTTGCATATTACATTATATTGTGGGTTATTCCAGGGAGCGTACCAAAAACTACTTTATATTTCACTTTCAACGTGCTAAACCGTCTTAACGGCCTGACTAATTCAAGTTCAGTCGAATTCCAAGAGAGGGAGAAGCGTGGGGAGAGCAAGCAGCCAGTACTCACGCCATCTCAGGCCTCGACTTGACTGGCGGCTCGGTGGACTTTTAGTTTCGTTTCGAGCTTCGACTCTGCCGGTTGTGCGACGTCTGTAACCGTGCGTGATCTTTGTAAAAGGTGTGTTAAGTGCCGATTCGAGTGGTTGACATTTGGTACAGATTTGTCCAACAATTCAAAGAAAAAAAAGCTAACTCACTGGCCATAAAACTGAAGCCAGGGCCAGACAAAAGATTCAAGACACAAAC
Organism: Drosophila tsacasi; assembly: GCA_018904565.1. Classification (NCBI taxonomy): domain Eukaryota; kingdom Metazoa; phylum Arthropoda; class Insecta; order Diptera; family Drosophilidae; genus Drosophila; species Drosophila tsacasi. The sequence continues at coordinate 49,495 of JAEIHY010016814.1, read as the reverse complement.
TTTGATCGACTGAACTCCATCCAACTCGCCCGAAATCAAGTCAGCCAAGTGACAAGGTTTGCATAACTGGAGTTGGCCAAAAAGTGCCCCTCCTCGAATGGTCGTCTACTTGGTTGTAAAAAATAAAGTGTATACAAAAAGACTAAATAAACAAAAGTAACGTGTTAAGTAATGGCAAATAAAAATAGGAAAAATGTTGGAAAACCCATTTTAAAACATAGTCTAGCCAGCAATTACGTTGTTCAGTTAAAACCGATACAAAGCTATTAATAATCAAACGAAATCTGTACCCAGACACGCCCACACTCAAAACTGGAAAGCTATAATTAAAGAAAGGTTTTTTTAAAGCTGACTCACTTTGAAAATTTATCAGAAAACGAATTTTGAGCAATGCCCGGATCATAAATAAAGTTTATTAGATGGAACAATCAAAGAGAATGGCGGTCAGGCAAAGTGCTCATCGAAATGCTAATGTCTGAATGACGAGACTCAACTCGAATTCGGCTGAAGAGGTCGAGTGTTTGAGGCACGAAGATACCATGGCATTACGACGATACTCTAAAAATAAAAGATTGAGTGAGGTGCGAGACATCTTGAATGGCGGTGAAGAGGGAGAAAGGTGCGCTGCTTATGCTCAATATTATTATTCACGTTCAGTCCCCCTGAAAACCATCATAAATTCCCCGCAGGAAGGGTGCAGAAAACATTGCCATGAGCCATGTTCCGATCTTGCTGCTTAGATAATGTACACCACAAGACTCGCTATTAAGCCGAAACTCAAAACTAAAATAAAAATATTTGTGGTTTGGCAACTTAGCCAGAACCTGGCCGGCTCGAAACATACCAAAGACAACTTTCAAATAGCCGAGTGAACCAAAGACACATAGAGTATGAGTCATACGGAGGAGAACAAAGTGGCCAAGAATACGACGGCGGGGGCTGGACCAAGTGACAAGATTGAGAGACTATTAACTCGGCCCATACAGGAAAACAAATGGCAAAATATGTGGAAAATTGACAGCGGATACAAACGCCATCAAATTGTAGAAAAAATTATATATACAAATATTTGAGGCCAAGTTAATGATATAACAACAGAAATATATTCCATAAAACCTAAATGGGAAAATATCTTACTAACTTATTCAGCAGAAAGTAGTGATTAAAATAACTATTATTTATCTTTCTTCAAACGAAATTTGATTTTCTTTGAGTGTTGCCTGATCTGGTTATGTTTATGGCTTGTACAAGGCCATTGCGGCTTAACGGAAGCTTAACTGAGTGGGCCAGCAGCTCATTTTAATTGATCTTTGTCTATTTTTTCTTGCAGCTAATTAATTACAGCCATGTTGCGCGCCAGTCTGGGACTGCTCCTCCTGTGGGCGCTGGCTGCCCGGGGAAACGATAATCTCCGCGTGGCCTACGAATGGCGGGAGATGGACTTCAAATACGCCAGCACGGACCAGAGGTGGTCGGCCATCGAACGTGGCGAGTTCAAGCCGGCTAATGTGATACCCTTCGGCTTGGAGGTGGCGGGTCATCGCCTCTTTGTCACCCTGCCCAGATGGCGGGCCGGAGTGCCGGCCTCGCTGGCATACCTTGATCTTAATGGTGAGCGCATGAGTTGCACGGCTGCAGCTGCCACAACTATGTACATATATAATTACCCCGGCGGTTGCACTATGCTATGTGTGCCAAGAACTGATCTGGGATCTCGGATCTCAGATCTCATAGCTTGGGTATTGTTTTCGTGGCGTCTGGTCTCGGAATTGTCTGATCAACTTGACCATCCAAACAATTTCGTTTCCTTTCGCACTTGGGGCAATTAGCATAATAATTCTGCTGGCTGCCGCCATTAACTGTCTGCCTGATGCCTGAAAACAGCCGCACACCGCAAAAATATATTCCAAGAGCTTTGCCTTTCGGCGTGGAGGCTGTAAAGTGCACAATAAACACTCACATTTGGTCATAGCAAGTGCACAGACTGAATTAAAGGCCACGAAATGCTTGGCTACGATTGAGATCAGTCCATGGAACGGAATATTTATGGGAAATCGCTCTATTTATCAGTTTGAATGAATTAGAGTTATATCAAATTTAATTGAAGTGATTTACTTATTTATTTTTCATGAAATATTACTGAAAGCTGCTTAGTGAGCAATGGGTTATCCCAGTTAATATATTATATTTAGTTGTTTTACCTTAGGAAAGTATGTGGGAAGCTGTCTTGACCACAACTCAATCCCAGCTAGTTAATCAGTATAGACAGGTGAAAATGAAAAGTTCCAGATTAGTCAGGTAAACGTAAACAGATTGACGATTGCTCATCAGAAGCTGACGTCCAATGAACAGCCAAATATTGTCAAGACTCCAATTAGCGTCATCTAAAGCGAAAAGCAATGCAAATGACCAAAAGCTAAATAAAATGTAAACAAATAAAGTGACTGTTGATGCGAGGTCAGTAAACTTCCAAAACAATAAAGGCGTTCCTGAACCTGATTTACGTTTATTTTATCTGATATATTTGAGATATATAGTATTTATATGGGGACTAACATTGTCAGTCATCATTACTAATCAATGTTTGAAAAATTCCTCCAATAAAAAATTATACAAAATATTTTATCCAATTAAGCATTTTAAAAAATGTATAATATTAACAACCTTTTCCCTTCACAGACACTTCCAGTAAGATGCCCGCCCTGAAGCCCTTCCCCAGCTGGCAGGCTCATAGTCAGTTGGAAACCGAGCCGGAGCTGGTCTCTCCTTTCCGTGTAAAAGCCGATCGGTGTGGCCGACTCTGGGTTCTGGACTCTCGCATTTCCGGAGTCCTGGATAAAACCAGGATATATGGAGCACCCCAGCTGCTGGTCTACGATCTGCACAATGACGACCTGCTGAGACGACACGTTATTCCCGCTGATCAGGTGAAGCAGGCCTCTCTGTTTGCCAATCTGGCGGTGGAGGATTCTGACTGCGAGAATAGCTATGCCTACGCTGCTGATCTGGGCAATCCTGGCCTGGTGGTATACTCGTGGAAGGACCAGGAGTCGTGGCGAGTTCAGCATCACTACTTCCACCCCGATCCGATGGCCGGTAACTTCAGCATCAATGGCATTGACTTCCAGTGGGATGATGGTCTCTACGGTCTGACCCTGTCAAAGCCCTTGGAGTCGGGCTACTCCACACTGTACTTCCACCCACTTTGCTCGAACATGGAGTTTGCAGTAGATACTGGAATACTGCGGAATAAATCTCTGGCCACCTCGCCCGAGATCTATCGGGAGTTCAAGGTCCTGGGCTTCCGGGGCATCAATACTCAGGCTGGCGCTGAGTTCCTGGACCCGGATACGGGTGTCCTCTTCTACGCCCTGCCCAATCTTAATGAAGTGGCCTGTTGGCGCACAGCCACCGACTTCACCCACAACTCCCAGAGTCGCATCTACATGAGCAACGAGACTCTGGTCTTCCCCAGTGACATCAAGGTGGACGACCAGAAACGCCTGTGGGTCCTCTCCAATCAGCTGCCCGTTTTCATCTACGATGAGCTCTACGCCGGCTCCATCAATTTCCGAATTCTAACTGCCAGTGTCAAGGAGGCCATTGAGAACACGGCCTGCGAGATCAGAACCTCCCCTCTGCCGGATATAATTAACAAGTTCGGTGACATTCTCAACACCAATATTAATTTGAAGACAAATTCCGGTGCTTCTTTCACGGAAGTGAGCTCTCTGCTGATCGTTGGTCTTAGTTTGCTGATGAGCTTAAGAATCTAGATCTAAGTATCATAACATGCACTCAAATTAAATATTTTTAGATTCTTAGGAATTTTATATTGTGTTTTAAGCAAACAAAAATAGCATTTGAAAATTGTTACAAGTCTTAAAAAGAAATTTCTCCCTTTTCGGAAGTTAAAAACTATAAATCAATGTTAAAACTTGTTAAAAAATATACGAAATACATTTATTTGAGTGCAGTTGTACAGTAATAAGTTATAGGCTACGAAAATTGTAACGTTGTTTGTATGTAATGTTGATTAAATATAAGAAGTGAATTTAAATTTCTTGATACTCCTTAGGGGAAATTCAAGGACCAAGCCAGCTTGGTTCCTGTCTTAATATCTATCCTTCTTCTTTGGCTTTTTGTACACAATGGCTATATCGATGGTCTCATCGCTAGTCTGGGACTGACCATCCTCGGAGTTTTTGTCCTTCAGTTCCTGCTCCTTCTGCTGCATCTTCTTAATAAAGCCGCCGCAGAAGAAAAGAGTCAGCTGAAATGGTAATGTGAGTCAGGTTTTGTCTTTAATATTTCACCATCATCATACATGCTCTAGTATGCCAATCAAGCCCAAAACGGATAGGCCAAGAAGGAACCCCAGGGAACCACCGACATCCGCTATAAACTGGGTGGTGTCATAGCTGGGACGCTCTTCGATCATCTGGCAAGGGAAAGGGAAACAGAAACGAGTTCAATCAATGTTCGATGCATCATCAGGTGCTAGACTCCCTACCGATATCAGCTTGGTTGTGTAGTATATATAGATTAGGGTGCGCGGCTCTGGCTGGTTGAAGGCCTTTCGGTTCTGAATAAAGGTGGTGTAGATCCTCGACTGGCAGGGCTGAATGCAATTGCAGTCAAAGTCGTCCTCGTTCTCATACACTCTGAAAGAGATATGATTTAATAATAATTAAAAAACCTCTCGATGCGAAAGTAGGGTCGTACTCCTTATAATCCGATATTAATTGTCTCATGGATAGGGTATCATTGCAGGGTTCGCTCTCAATTTCATGCATCCAGGGTCCCGAACACTGCATATTATTAGCCAAATCCTGCCAAATGCAATACTCGCCACACTAAAATAATTCTAATATATTAATCCAATTAAATATATATTTGCAGGTTTTACCTTCAAGTCACTGTAACCCTCATCACTGTTACAAGCTTCATCTCTGGTCTGAATATTGTTGAAATATTGGGATTGCAGCTTTATTTCAATTTCCTCGTTGACACTGACAAACACGTACTCCACTCGCCCGGAGCCCTTCATATTAATTTCTTGAAGGGTAATATTTCTCTCGTTTAAATACAATTTACTTGAAAAATCAATCCAAATTCACCTGTGAAGTTCTCTTTCTTTTCGTGGATGAAAATATGCCATCCTGCGCTGCCTGTGTCCACATCACTGGCCGAAGTGGTGACTCGGGAGTGCTCTAGAAGTAGAGAGTAACCCACTGCTTTGGATACCCTCTTAGTGGGCTCTTTGGGCCGAAGGGTATAGCAGCGACCCATATAGAAGTGCAAGCTGCTATTCATATCCAAGTCTAAATTAAATTAGAATATTTTATATTATGACTAACAAAAGCTATATAATTTCCTACTATTTGCATTGCCATTGAGTCCGTACATGATGAACGTGTCGGACATGTCATGGGTGCCATTCTCAAAGAATTCGTCTAGGGTAACCTCTCCAAATGGATAGTTCATCCAGCAGGTTGCATATTTTGGATGAGGACAGTAACCACCAGAGATGGACTAAAATTATAAATAAAAGTCCATTACCTTTTTAAGTATTCATTTAAAATCTTATGAATCTTAAAAGATTAGTTTCCAATTTGATAAATTAATTATCCTTTCTCCCTATCTGTCCACATACAGTTAGCACCTCCTCCCTGTAGGGTGGTTCCCGACATATGGTCACCGCTGGCATCTCAATGGTCTCGTTCAGGTTATAGTAAGAGTGCGTGGAGATGGGCGGATCGTGGAGCTTGTAGAAACACTCGTAGAGCTGCACAATGACCACAATGCAGCAGACGAAGAGCACCAGGTAGCGGATGAGCTTGGCTGGGTCGCGAAAGAGCCAGGCCCGTGTTTCCGTCCAGTAACCCATGGCGTGCGGAAAGTGAAACTCGAGTGAGGTCGCCGGATCCGAGTTTCTGTCATGGCTATGCTATACCAGTTAATTTTTGGGGATCGCGGCCTGCGAAAATTCTCACAGTTGGTCAAGATAAGCCTAATATTGATTTACGCCCCATGGAGTGGAGAGTGTTTAGCCCCCAGATAAAGCCCCATCCAGCCATCGTGTCGAGGCTCGAATACGAGTATCTCTCCTCCTCCATCGAGCCATGTGCAGAGCCCTCCCTGTTTATGCCCATCCGCTGTTTGCAAAACACTGTAGTAGAGCGAATCTAAGCGTAACATTACCAAAACATGTTGTTTATAATTGTTTATGCCTGGTGCAGATAGATACGGTGTATCTATAGTATCTGTATCTGCAGCAGAAATCAGCGCCATGGTAACCAATTTATGGTTATATATTTGTTTACTCACTGCCTGTCTGTCTGTCGGCTGCATGTGCAGACGCAATCTTGAGGCATTCTTTATGGGGTTCAATCGTATCGGTTATTTAACCCTGTATAATGGTGTGTTAATGGGTAACTTGTTAATTTTTTGTATGGGTTTAGTTTAGTCTTCTAAAGAATTTAATCATATTCGTGGTGCTTGTAAAAGAGAGATCTGATCGGAACTTAAAAGGATCCATAAACTGTTTGCAGAACTCACAATAAAAGTACCCCCATTTCCAGAATTTAGAAGTATTTTACTAATTTCTCTTATCCTCTCAAATTTGTGGTAAACATTATTAAAAATAAATATCCTTATGTATAGACTCATTGGCGATACCTTAGCTATCAGCCCGAAAGGCACCTCGCACGGGCATAGTTTGACCTTACGTCTAAAACGATGCAAACACCTAGCAAATACGCAGCTATTATCACGTTATATACCACATAATGTACAATAAACCTATATAAACATATCGAGATATATGGCTAAAGCTTTTCGGCCACAAAAACATATCAAAGACGGGCCAAACAATGCGTGGCTGATCCAGGCTGTTCGAGCAGAAGAATAGCCCGAGAGACATTCCTTAGTTGTGACGTTAAATCAGAGCAGCAGAAACATCGCCTATATATCCAAGACACACTATATACATACTCGCTGTACATGCTGGGAAAGTCAAAGCTGAAAGAGAGCAACAGCGAAGACAACAACAAAAAGCGAAGAACTAATAAACAAAAAGAAACTTGCCACTAAAAATAGACAAATTGAAACATTTCATGAGATGAAAACACCAACACAACTTGGACATGGACGTGCTGACGAGCACGGGCAAAGGAACAAAAAGAAAAGAAACATATACACAGAAAGAAAAAAATTATATAAAATGTTTTTAATTGATTTTCTAGTTTAAAGAAACTTAAGAGCTCATTTTTGTACCAGTAAATAACTATAATATCTTTTAAATGAAATGAAATGAAATTTAAATTTAAATTATAAAATGTGAGCTTTAAGTGTAGCGAGATACAGATACAATCGGCCAAGATGCTGTTGTATCTGTGAGATATGTTGACGGACTTGTCGGTCCGCGTACCACACGGCGTATGCGTATTCATAGAGCTAGAGCCCAGGACGCAGTCACCCAGTATTCGTCCGTATCTGTGTATCTAGTAAATCTCAGATACTCTCGTATACACACTAGACCAGAGACCGTTTGCTTGTGTTGAACTTCTTCGCAACTAAATAGCTTTTGTTTTAAATTTAGATCACAGCGGCGGCTATATTAAACGCATATGAAATGTTTTTTAGATTCAGTAGGTAGCTAGCAAGGTATATAGAAAATCCGCCGTATAGAGACTAGTATTAGTACCTACACCAGATATGTGTTAAAGCTTGAGGAACTCTACCTGACATTTTAATATTCTAGCCATTCGTATGGCAATGCTGTGTTTGGGGTAGTCAAAACTCTTGAAACTCTTATTTAGGCATTGCTTTTTATAATACAAAAAATTGTGTAAATGATAAAAAAATTTAATTTTCAGCATTTACAGAAACATATATACATTTGTATATATGTAATCATTAGATTGGCAGCACAATTTCTGGTCCACAGAATATGTATGTGCTGTTCCTCTTCGATTTTTTGTATGGAGTATGAAATATGTTTTAAAAATACATTTTGCTTGTCGCTCATAAATTTCTAAAAACAAAAATCGAAAAATACTCTTACATTCGGCTTTTCGGTACTGACTCACTTCCATGCTGCCTATGTGGCCGTACATGATTAATCAGAGCACATACACACATCGCTGTTTTTGCACCTCCTCCTGCTTCGTTAGATTGGAAAATATTCTCATTTCCCATTTTCACTCATCATTAATAAAAGTCTCGACGCTATATAGACTTCGATTATTGCAATTCGCTGCAGTTGAGTTCTACGGCGGCTATATAGTCGATGCTTTGGATGACTGCCGGGCGTACTTGGCTGCAGTCGGTTTAATTGGGTGACAAATGCCTACAGAAATAATTTTTAATGCTCCACACATCAGTGACTAATACTAAATGATTCGATTTGATTGCCTAATTAATAAACGATAGATGGCATCTACCAATAGCCATGAGTTCACTCATATACCCATCCGCCACAGATTGGATTTGCATTATGCGTGTGCGGTTTTCAATTGAGCCGAGGCAATTAATCATTTCGGACCACACGGGTCCACATCAACACCTAGCCGAGGGCTGGAAAATGTATTCCCCTTTGTACATTCATACATACATATGTATGTATATAAAATTGCAAAAATTCGGGGGTCTAAACAAAATGCTTTATTTCATAAATAAACATTTTCTGTAGATAGGAAATGAATTTGGCTTGCAAAACATGCTTAGTCTAATGGAAAAGGTAATTTCAAAAATGATATCATGCTGTTAACTATTTTTAATATTACTATGCAAGTTTTGTAAGGAAATAAATACGTTTTAATGATTATATGTAAATGAGAATTTTATGTTTAAATATTTATTCAGATTTTACTTAAGTTTTTCAAATATTGAAAACAATATAACAAAATACGGTCGTACAACAATCAAACAAAATAAATAAATAATACATTTTTAACGAAAACCAGTTTTGTATTATTTATTTGCTTCATTTATTTATTTTGTATTTTCAGATTTTAAGTAGTTCTTACTGTATTTAAGATTTCTAAGGTAGAATAAATAAGGCTTGAGCCTTGAACGATGCTTATATTTCAAAAAAGTTTCTGTGTAAATTGGCTTTTCAAAATGCTGTATTTTAAATATATTACAAATTGTTTCTAAATTATTTAACATAAATAATTTATTTCAGTTGTTTTCCATTTTCATGTCAAGCGAATGATCCATCATTTCCTATAGCCTAACAAAACAAAGATTACCATTGCGAATCTATGACGATATTCGATGTGCTAGTATATTTCCTCAAGGATTGACAGTTGCAAGTGCAAAATGTCAGGCATCCCTTCCATCGTTCCACGCTGAGCTGAATTTCCGAGACGTGCAATTACCAGATATTCTGTAGGATAGCCAGTCCCGCCATTACATAACCCACACGTAATGCAGGAAGTATTCATTCATTTGTCATGCCAGGCATTACACACAGCCCCCAGAGGAGCGGCGCATGGGCACATGTGCTACCTGGCAGCGAACCTCTCCCGGTGCCCGCTCCTCCTCCAATATTCCTTCACTGCCAGAGAGATTGCCCGGCTATTGGGTGTGGGCATGGGAAGACGCCTCGCCTCGCCTCGGATCGGTGCACCCGACGAGATCCAATGCAGAGGCCGTCGAGTGCACGACGTTGACCGACGATCGGCCATCGAGGATTGCGGCTTGGGGATTGGGGATTGGGGTGCCGACGATGGATATTTTTATATCGACAATTTGGATGGGTTCCAATGCATTTAGACGAGAGTTATCTATAGAATATGTATGTATTTTGGTCACGGTTGCCGTTTTTAAAACATTTTCATTCTATGTGAACCAATTGCTTGTGCAGAATTTTTCGGGAATACCATTAAAGAAATATTTCGAGCAGGGTAGCTAATATCTCGATACAAAAAAGAGATTCGGCGGAATAACATTAGGCATTTGCTGTTTCACCAAAGTTTATAACCTTTTAAATTTTGATTTGACACATTATATGTCAGAAATTAAATATCTAAATAAATGTAATATCCGCATTTTATATTTTTCTAGAATTTTTAAGATTTAATTTGCCCAAAAATTGTTGTAAAAGTAATGGATAAATATTAAAATTATCGACTCCTTTCCGACCCTATATGATCAGCATCGATAGCCGAGTCGATCTAGCCATGTCTGAAAGAATATATATATTTTTTTTTCGTATTTTTTAAGAGGTTTTTAAAATTGTAAAAAAAAGTGCAAAAAAAAAAGTAAAATAAAATGAAAAACTGTTATCGAACTGTTATCTGAATTCAAATGAATGTATTTTTAGCCTAGTTATTATATTGTTAAGCTGTCATTTTCCCTAAAATTATCTTATAAAATGATAGACAAATATTAAAATTTTAATACTACTTTCGTGGTATTATTATATCAGTCTGAAGCACAGAACACAGTGAGGGAGTCCTTTCCGACCATATAAATCATATATATTCTTGATCAGCATTAACAGCCAAGTAGATCTAGCCTTGTTTGAAAGAAACAAGAAATAAAAAAAAATTTCAAAATTTTTAAGTTAACCCTTTAAGTTAGTTAAAATTGTAAAAAAATAATTGAAAACAAAATTAATTTTGAAATAAATTGAAATACAGTATGCAGTTTTATTAACCTAATAAAAACTAGCACAGAAAAGCTTTCCAACTTGAAAATAATGACTTTTTGGCTTAGTTATAATCGATTTTCATGATCTAAGTGCAAGCTGGAAAAGTACACAAACTTCGGTTTCCCGAAGATAGCTTTCTTTCTTATTTTATATTTATCTTATCTTATTTATCTTATTTTTTAAAAAGATTTATATATTATATGTCCAATCTTTCATATGAATAAGAACTGCACTGGCTTTCTCACGTCTGTGCGTTAAGAATGTCCCTTTATTAGTATTTAAATTTAAATAACTAAGATCAATAGATTAGCAAACAGGAAATTATTTTAAATTCCGAGCTACAGTAATGGTTTCCTTTATTTATCCGAGACGGTCGATTATGGGTCAACTTCTTAGTTTGGTCGCTGTAAAAATAATTATTGAGTCTTCCGCCGATAATTATGATTTATGATCTGTCGTGCCTTATAGAAAGCCCATTTGCAGCTGATCTACTAACCGACTTGGGGAATCGACTCTACGCCTTCCCTGTGATCTGCGCCCCCTGCTTTTGTGCCTCGCCCCCCCTCCCGTAAAAAGTCTATTCAAAGTGCCGCCCATTTGGCATGCACTACGGTCTGAGATCAGTGGGTTGGGTGGTGACTTTCGGCGGTGGTGCAGGTGAGGAGGAGGACCTTGCACAGCGCAGTGTGGCGGCAGCTTCGAAATAGCCCATTGCAAGCAATAATTGTTGCTGCCTCGTGTAGACAAGCGGCACCCCCTTTCAGACCATTTCACCCCCTTTCGATCCCCCCAAGATCCAACATTTTGAGGGAGGCCGCCCGTGCCAAAAAAAATACAAGAAGAGGCATTAGCATCTTGACACTAAAATGCAGAAATTGCTTTGCGTCAATGACTCAAAACAGAAATGTGTTTTTGCTTTTTAATAAAAATGGAAACAGAAGAATGGACTCACTGTTGCCGTTTTTTTCTCGGCGGATTCTACAAGGATGCAATATATGTTTTTTTTTTATTGGTCGGTAGAAGCATCTAGAAGTGCGGGCGGCCCATTATTTATGGCCACTAAATGTTTATTCTGTATAAATATTAAACACACGTATTGTATGCGAATTTTGAAGCTATAGATTATACGTTAGTCTAACTTATTGCCCTGTATTTAAATGAAAAATAAATCCTAAAATAATATTGGATCTTTGGCAAAATGTGTTTGCTCTTGTTGTTTTTCCTTTTGAAAATTGCGATACTTTTCTAGTTTTTCGCTTTTCGTTTGGCTTTCGATGTTTCTTGTCGACAATGTCACAGATTTTGTTTCAGCGCAAAAACATCGGTCAGAGCAGGCAACAAAAGTTATGATAATTTTATATGTGAGAAAAGAATCGAGAGCAGAGCCCATAGAATAGGTATTCAGTTCTGGGGCGAAAGATACTCACACTTGATGAGAACTGAATCTTTTTCAAACTATAAATATTCCCAAAAATGTTTGAAAGTTTTTTTTTTGTTCAGAATTTATGCGTTGTTGCCTTTTGCGTTTTTTGTTGTTTGTTGTTTGTTAATTTTTAAATATTTTGAGCGCTTCAGGTCATTATGAAAAGAATTTCTCGTATCCCTGCAGTGGGTGTATTTTAATAATTCTCTTCTAATTTCATAGATTTTTTTTGTGCTTGCCAAATGCCAAAAATTTAGCGTACTGTAATTTTTGTAATTTGGATGAAAATTATGAATAATTTTTGTGTCGGAATTTGACAGTTTATTTCGAGTCTGGCTATGAGGGGAAAAGGGGGGAGCAGAGCTGGGAATTTCAATTCTGTTGGCATTTATCATAATTTTCTTTGTCAGCGGCGATTCATTTGATAAATGCCCGACAAATCGGGAGAACATGGGTTTCATAATGCATTCGCACAGCCGTATCTGTGTCGGTAGCTGCATCTGTATCTGCCAGATATTCGGACAACACACATTGGGCTTTAGCATTGAAAGCTGAAGATTTTTTCGCATTGCATAGCTCTGAAGGACGCCGACAGCGTTGATTTGATTTGGCATTTCTCTGGCTATCTAAATCTATATCTAAAGTATCTCAGCGGCTATGCTGGCGCTCGTTTCGCACTCGCACTCGCATTCCCATTCGCATTCGATGTTTTTTTGAAGTTCACAAAATTTTTATTTTTGGCAGAGACAAGAGATATCTAGGCAGGCTAAAACGATCATCCATCATATGCCAGAAGGATCTGGGTTTTTTTTTGGGGGGTTATCCATAGCCTAGATTGATCGCCGATCGGTATCGAACGATCATCCCCTCGAACAGCTGTTCAGTTACTGATCGTAAAGCGATCAGAAGGAAGCACCCACTGATCGCCATAGCGCCGCCCCATCTCTCATCTTAGCCCCCTCTCTTGGGGGTGCCAGATCAAATTGGCATTGAGGTGACCAAAAACCAAAACCAGAACAAAAAGCGAAAAATGATCACCGAGAAAAACAAATAAAGATCCCCCTACACACAGACACACACTCAGAATGGCTGGCTAGAAATGATATGAGAAATAAGCAAAAACCATAAGAAAATTAAAAAAATAAGAAAGCTCTCCGAGAAGAAAATGAGCGGAGCAGGATTTCTTCACCGCGGAACAGTTGTCATTGAAATGGATTTGATTCATGCGAGATGGGGGAAATGGGAATTGGGAGAGCGGATTGCGGATTGGGGATTGCTGAGATCGCGGATCGCTCACGCAATCGTCGGAGAAAAGCTCTTTGCTCTCTCGGCAATCCTGATTGCATCATACGCTCACATATACCCGAGGCAATGCCCACTTGCTGAAGAGGCAAAAACTGCTCCGGTGGTGATGCTAGACCGAAAAAGGGAGCAGAAAAAACCGAAATCGAAACAGAAACAGCGCCACGCACACCGAAAGGAAAAGCTTTTGGGAAAAGCCTCAGGCGAAGCATGGGTATCAAGTTGCCCCGTATAAAAGGCAAGTTTACCGGCTGCACGGTTCAGAACGGCTTTCGAGCGCGTAAGTGCAACACCTTTGAAGTGCGAACTCTGATTTTTGGATATTACCCAGCGGCAGCAGCAGCAGCAGCAACAGCAGAAAGCAGCAGCAGCAATTTGACCTTTTTGTCAAAAAGAATATACCTTAAATAATTATTACTATTATATATACATATATGAAACGATAAAGAAAAGTGTTAATGTGTGTGTGCGGTAATTGTCCTGGCGAAAAAGGATCTATGAAAACTATATGTGATTGCCGTTTGGATAACTGTGACCCGGATTACCGCGGATTATCGAATCGAAATGGATTACCACTAACGATCTTACCTTAGGAACCCTACTTCAGTTACTTAACCTAACCTATAGGTGCTAATTCGTTAGCCGAAGATCAAGTCTCGTGAAAAGCATGCAACTCTATCGTAAGGCGTTCTTGTGTAACCAAAATATCTCAAAGTGAAGTAACAAGGATACGAGGACATTAAATCCAATCATTTAAATTAAAGCTTATTTGAATAAATTGAAATTAATTAATGTTTTCCTAAAAACAAATCAGTAACTCCCAGTTAAAGTCATTAACTATCTTTCTTCCTATCATCTGACACTCTTATGGAAAGAAATCCAGTTCTTTTACGATCTTAAAATTATTTAAATTCTGAAATCGACTCATATATCAATCACAGAGATATGCAGCTTTATTAGAAAGGGACAGCCAGCTGTTACTTCATCAAGAGTGAAAATTTTGTTTTCGAAACGTGTCCGAATGCTGTAATAGCGATTTCGAATTACTGGCCAAACAAATACACAAACAAATACCTGTGTGGCTGAGAGATATGCGTGGCATACTGTTAAATAAAAGATAGAATTAGAACTAGAATTCGAATTCGATTCTCAGTCGACTCATATACATGGGCGAAAATATTTCGAATATGTTTTAAAAATAACCAAAGACATTAGACAGAGATCGCCAATACCTATATGAATATATACATATATCTATCTATGTATGCCATGCGGTAGCATGAGCCGAAAAAAGCTTCTCGAATCTACCGAATACACATATAGTATTGAAAGTATATGCATGTGTTTAGTTTCGAAACAATTTCGAGAATTTTAAAAATAACGCATTCGCTGAAAGTTCGCGTCGCATCGAATCGTATCGTCGATAGTCGATTTTGTGTGGATTTTCGATTCGAAAATCTCATTGCCTACGAGCTCTATTAAATAGGGATCATTGCGATCTCGCAACTCGCTCAGGATAGCAGCAGCTTAATTAATCCGAAATCGCGTGCCGCATTCTCGATTTCTCGAATCGAATAAACCGGAAAACTAGAGTAGAGTGAGAGTGAGTTTATGGTGAAAACTTGACGTCGAAAGGAGTTACCATTATGTAATCGTTAAGAGTGCTTCCTCCATCCATAAATCTGGAAGAAGATACGCAAGAATTTAATTCAAAATCGACATTACGTAACAAATACCAACGCCCCACATATGCGGAAAATACTACATATATCGGGCACTCACATAGTCACGTATCTATATATGCATATATATATATATATATATTATATATACGTGTGTAGGTGTCCGTATCGGATCCGTGATCTATATTTAGGCGACAACCCACACAATTCACTTGTTGTCTGTTTATAAAAAAAAGGAACAACAACAAGGGCACAAGGCCTAATTAACTTTGAGGTGTGAAATAAAATCAAAGCATTCGAATATCTACACATAAATATCCGGTTACGGTAACGGGAATTTTGAAAATATGTTCATATTTGGAAATCCAAATCAAACTTTCGAAATATCACTCGCACACACACACACTGATCACAGAGACATGAGTGTATATTCTTCGGTGCCTGCCTTTTGCTGATTGCCGTCAAAATGGGTCAAAAGCATAAAACCAACAAATCAGATCTTCGAAAAATAGAACAAAAATATTATGCCAGTCTTTGGAAACCATAAATTAATCCTGAATATTTTCTCTACCTATTTACAGGGAAGTTTTGGGCTCACGACGCGATTACTAAGAAATTTTGAAAGTCCCATTTATTTCTCGAGTTTTTAACTGTAAAAGCGAAATTTAATCAAGATGCCGAAGCCAGCCCCAAATCTTGAGGATGAGGATCCTACGCCATACCTGTTCGTGTCTCTGGAACAGAGACGTATCGATCAATCGAAACCCTATGATTCGAAGAAGAACTGTTGGGTGCCCGACGAGAAGGAGGGCTATCTCCTTGGTGAGATCAAGGCCACCAAGGGCGATATCGTCTCCGTGGGCTTGCCTGGTGGAGAGGTAATAACATCGCCCCCAAGGGCTAGGTCATCTTCAACACAAAACCATCGAAAGATTATCTAAGAGGCTCTTGGGGAATCTTTGTTAGGGGTAGCTCAACAATGGCCCTTCCTTTGTTGCCCCTGGGCATGGTAATTTTGGTACTACAAAATCATTTTGTCAAGAGGTTACAAGGAAATGGGAACTATTGCCACCCCTACCAGGAACTCCAAGAGTACTCCCTAATATTGCCATGAAAGCGAAAAGAAACTATAGATTTTACATCTACGCATATGATTAGGTAAAAGATTTCAAATCCGAGAAGGTGGAGAAAGTAAATCCACCGAAATTCGAAAAAATCGAAGACATGGCCGACATGACCGTGCTGAACACCCCCTGCGTGTTGCACAATCTGCGTCAGCGTTACTATGCTAAGCTCATCTACGTAAGTTCCGTACTGCCAGAGACTCACTAATGTATGGGTATCTCTTTTTCTTTCTCTCAAAACTCAAAACTCAAAAACGACTAACCAAACAAAAATTGTACAAAAACTAAACTTAACCAATTGGGCGGGACGTTAACTATACGAAATCGAACTGAAATGACAAACAAACAAACAAACAAAACAAACGAACGAAATATAGACGCGAGACTTCAAGAAAGATCAGCTCCAGCAAGTGAACCCTCCAAAATACGAAAAAGCCGAGGATATGTCCAACTTGACATATCTTAACGACGCCTCTGTGCTCCATAACTTGAGACAGCGGTACTACCACAAGCTCATCTACGTAAGTAATTGCCTATCCAGGGTGGCACAGTTAAAAGCGTTCTATGTTATTACCCCACCGCTTTCCAACACTCACTCGTTAAGAACCCACATCTCAAAATTGGATAAATATTTAATAAGAGCTCTACTAGTCTCTGAATTCCCGAGCTTGAATACAAACCTAATGCGATCGAGTAGCCGGCTAACCCCTCATCATGATGAATTTACTTTTGGAAAACACCAGACTCATGTATGACATACGAGCTATACCCAAATCCTAACCCCCGCTAACCTTCATTTCCTGTATTGTATGCACTAATCGGCTTCTATTAAAAACAAAACCAAAAACTTTACCGTCCAGTCGGATGAAGCGCACAAATGAAGAGAAATCAAACACACACAACACACAATCAAAGCCACGAGAATTGGTTATCAACACACAAAGGAAGCTGAGCTGAAAGTTCCCAAAAGATCATCAAACAATCAATCATTACCCCAATCCACACACAGAAAACTTTAAACAAGTATCCTGCCAACCAAACATCGTAGTTAGTTTTTTTATTCATAACAACAACCGAACACCAAAAAACTGGTAGACCACAAAAGACAACAAAAACTGTTACTAATAACGTTAATTTTAAGTAAATTTCTCCCCTAATATTCACCACTATCTATGACGGGGCTGAGAGCTCTCCGAAAAGAAAGACTGAAACAGTTGCAAACACAAAAAAACGAGTACCAATGACTTGTGGAGAAGCTCTCGGACTGCTGGCCCCAAAAACATAACTTTCCTCCTCCAAAAAGGATTGCTAACAAACATTCAGAATTACTAAATTCTTCAGTCGTATTAATCACAAAATTCTACCCCCCATTTTCTTCCGTAAAAAAACACAGACCTACTCTGGTCTTTTCTGCGTTGCCATCAATCCTTACAAGCGCTACCCCGTGTATACCAACCGTTGCGCTAAGATGTACCGTGGCAAGCGCCGTAATGAGGTGCCACCCCATATTTTCGCCATCTCTGACGGTGCCTACGTCGACATGTTGACCAACCACGTGAATCAATCTATGTTGATCACCGGTGAGTCTGGTGCCGGAAAGACTGAGAACACCAAGAAGGTCATTGCGTACTTCGCCACTGTCGGCGCCTCCACCAAGAAGGACGATTCCCAGAAGAACAAGGGCTCCCTGGAAGATCAGGTTGTGCAGACTAACCCTGTGCTTGAGGCTTTCGGTAACGCCAAGACCGTGCGTAACGATAACTCCTCTCGTTTCGTAAGTATTCTCAACAACTTGATGATTTGACTATGGGAACAATGGGACTTAAATTTAATTTTCTTATGCAAACCAGGGTAAATTCATCCGTATCCATTTCGGCCCCACTGGCAAGCTGGCTGGTGCTGATATTGAGACCTGTAAGTTTTTTTATTTCTACTTGTAACGATGCAGGTTACTAAAGCTATCCCTCTCTCTTCTTATAGATCTGCTGGAGAAGGCCCGTGTCATCTCCCAGCAGTCCCTGGAGCGCTCCTACCACATCTTCTACCAGATCATGTCTGGCTCCGTTGCCGGTGTTAAAGGTATAATCAATCGCCTCACTCAATCACCCGACCATCTCCATCATCACCAGACAATCGGGGAACTTTCCGTTTCTCAACGAATCTCTTCTAGTTGTTGTTTAGGTTCTACACACACACACACACACGAACGAACATAAACACAGCAGACACCTACACATACACATACCCATACAAATCTGATACCATAGATTAATCAATGTACTTTCTATATACGCATTATCTGTCTAGACATTTGTCTGTTGACCGATAACATCTACGATTACCACATTGTCTCCCAGGGCAAGGTCACTGTACCCAGTATCGATGATGCTGAGGAGTTCTCCCTCACCGATGTAATTGTCCCCTCCTTTATATGATTCTAAATTTCGTTTTTATATTGTTTATTGACACTTAGATACTATTATTATTTGGCTAAACTACTTAAACTACTTAAATGATCGTAATCTATCTTAGAGCAATTTATATCTAGTTGGTTAACTATTTATTGCGTACCGCTATCGTATCGTAAATGGATTAGGCCACACCCAATCCGCTTAGCTATAGCCCAATACTATGCCAAGTACCATCCAGAGAAACGGATAATTGGAGACCATAGTAGAAAGCGTTCACTTAGACCCCCGACCCTCAATACCCCACCACCAGAGATCGTAACCCATCTCTCATTCGACTAACAAGGAACCCCTCCCTCGATAAGGACATTATTAAATATGTATTTTTCTACCTTTCCATATATACCTTCCACCAAATCCCACAACAAACCACACACCACTCATAATTGTCGTACAATGTTGTTCGCATATACATATCGTATATAGAATACTGTCTGCTATCGAACAACATTTACGACTATCGCATTGTCTCGCAAGGCAAAACGACCATACCCAGCGTCAACGATGGCGAGGAATGGGTCGCCGTGGATGTAAGGCCATACAGAACATGGTTACTTGTCTGCATAATCGTACTACCCAATCCATAACCCCAACCAAACATGTCTCTTCTATGTTGTGTCCTCAATGTTGTCCAACCTATACATACATATGTACATATCTATGTACTTTTCCGAGTCAGAGTCCTAAACTTCATGTCCAAAACAAAATTCATAATGCTTGCCGAAGCCCAGAGCCTAACATAAACCTAAAACCTATTTTAAGAAACCTAATCAACTTAAAACAAAAATAATCGTAGTAAGTTTTTATGGTAGATAGGATAGGGAAATGTAGGGCCTAGGGACCTATCCTCTACACCACACAAAACACACACCCTATTATTATTCGTTACTTGCTACATATATTATCGAGCCTCTTCGTTCGCGTGAATTAGAAATGGTTTTTCTGACCCAACATATTGGCGATTATCCCGGCATTTGCCAGGGCAAAACGCGGATACCCGGTGTCAACGATGGTGAAGAATTTGAGTTAACTGACGTAAGTTTTGGTGCAGGTCGACGACGAGTGCTTCCCAACCCAACCATCACCCAACTCCAGCTTCCAGCTCGGAACTGTTGTACAAATATTTCTTCTCTATCTCAAGTATTACGTATTAAACAGTTTTTTAATCTTCTTGTGAACACCACTGATGACGTTTGACAATGATCCAAACACGTTCCGATCAATCTCTCTCTCGCTCTATGTAGTGACGGCTATGAAATCTGTGTACATATGATTAATTTTCAAGTGTTATTCCGGAATTATCTTGAGTTACTGCGCTCTCTATCAATCTCTTTTCTCACCTTCTCGTTTCTCTACAATTTTTTGTCGACTTCCAACCTAGTAGTTTGCACCACCATCCAATACTCCAAGTACTCCGCTTGTACCATACACAAAGCCACTAAATGACCACAACATAGTCCCCAGCTGGGAGCAGAAAGGATCTCGGCCGACCTTACACCGAATCTACTTAGTTGATTCCATTTGACACCGGGTTTAATTGCAATGCCATTGAGACAGAGAAAGAGATGAAAGACCGCTCCTGGCTGGGAAAAATGCACAAGGATTACGCGAAACACGCCACACACATAGCCACACACACAGCACACTGCACACACAACGCACTGAACATGTGATACCCTAGGCTTAGAGCATAAGTTCTGTTCTTCTTGCTAAACCAAAGAAATCCTTTTCTCCGACTATATATATGCAGAGATGTGCTTCCTCTCCGATAACATTTACGACTACTTTAACGTATCCCAGGGTAAAGTCACTGTACCCAGTATCGATGATGCTGAGGAGTTCCAGCTTGCAGATGTAAGTGGTCGTCAAACACACACACCAAAAGAACACAACAAAACTGCACTTCACCCCCACACCACACCACACCACCCACACGCACAGACATATAGACACTTCCCGAATATAAATGCATCCGATATCGGTTTGAACGTCTGAACGACAAGGAAAACCCAACACCAACCGATGAGCTATATACCAACCACCACCACACCCAAACCAAAAAGACATCTTTTGTGTGTTTTGTGATTTTCTTTTCTTCAATAAGTTTTTCTTTTTTCTTGTGGTTACCCAAGTTCCGTTTTCGAATTCAGTCCCCGAAACCGGGGCACATAGAGTTATAACGATGGAATGGCGAATGTAGCAACCCCTGCCCGAAAAAAGCATCCCACGGATGCTGTGACTATTTCTTTATCTGTACCTGTACCTAATACGAATGCCCCCGACGACGACGTCGATTTCGTTCTCCCTGACTTTGACTTTTTGCCTGGAATGTAAATGCATCATGTTACCCTAAGATACTCATAGTTTTAGATCAAAAAGGACAAGAGTGTGTGAATACCCCTTGATTTGTGCCTCGAATAGATACTTTTGTACAAATCCAACTGGGACCCGGTGTATCTAAAACGATATTTGTGTGTGTAACGGCCGCAGACTGACTTGACAGCCGCAACAAACTGGTTAAGAACTCAGCACGTGAACCTCATAAAAATCTTGTATAGATCACCCCAGAGAAAATCCCAAAACTATCCTTGTGAATCTTGTCCTGTTAGTGATTAAGCGACCCGGCAATCCACGCGTTTCCCAACGATTCCGGAATACTTAAGCCACCTGGTAAACCTAGCTATATCAAAATACTATATAGACCATAAAAAGTAGCACCCGTAGGTCTACTAACCCTAACGCCTTTACTTGATGCTCGGAAAACTTTACTTTAGTAACTCTAACTTCTGTAGTGAACCGTTTGAAGCATGTGCACGATCTACTAGATGTAAGCTACACTCAACCACAGAAAATATGCTCAAAACCAAACCCAAAAAATAACGCTGATAAAAGCCATTAACCCGATGACACGAGAGTGGAGAGCTGGTTTCCCTTACTAAAGTATATCACTCTTTTGTGGCACCACAAAAATTTTCGACCCACAGCAAGCCTTCGACATCTTGGGCTTCACCAAGGAGGAGAAGGAGAATGTGTACAGGATCACCGCCGCTGTTATGCACATGGGTGGCATGAAGTTCAAGCAACGTGGTCGCGAGGAGCAGGCTGAGCAGGACGGCGAGGAGGAGGGTGGCCGTGTGTCCAAGCTGTTCGGCTGCGACACCGCCGAGCTGTACAAGAACTTGCTGAAGCCCCGCATCAAGGTCGGCAACGAGTTCGTCACCCAGGGCCGTAACGTCCAGCAGGTCACCAACTCGATCGGTGCCCTCTGCAAGGGTGTGTTCGATCGTCTGTTCAAGTGGCTGGTGAAGAAGTGTAACGAGACTCTGGATACCCAGCAGAAGCGTCAGCACTTCATTGGTGTACTGGATATTGCTGGTTTTGAGATCTTCGACGTAAGTATCGGACAGATCGGGGGACTTGAGCAGGCCGTCACCGCCCAAGGTGCTCCATACCCATGGATCCCTTGGGGGATGTCGGTCTGTTGTAGCAGTGAGTGACCTCCGGACCACTAAGGGCTGGAGGCCCACTCACAGCTGACTTGCTAACACGTCTCTCAAGAGTTTAGCTAGGAATTCAGAATCACTCGGGGAACCTACAGAGGTGGTGCACGCCCTCTCTTCGCACCAAAAAGCAAAAGAACAAACCCACAGAAACATACACACAGTACACAGAAGCAACAGTAGCAGTAGCCTTAGACAACCCACCTTTATCGCTATTTTAATCTGTAAATATTCCTAAATACTCCAACGTAGTACAACGGCTTCGAGCAATTGTGTATTAACTTCACCAATGAGAAGCTGCAGCAGTTTTTCAACCATATCATGTTCGTCATGGAGCAGGAAGAATACAAGAAGGAGGGTATTAACTGGGACTTTATCGATTTCGGTATGGACTTGCTGGCCTGTATCGATCTCATTGAAAAGGTGCTTAAAAGCTTCAAACTCTCAATTTATGGTTCTATCTTTAAACTTTGTATTGTGTATCTTACGGGAAATGTACCGGAATTATTCTTGTTTGTCATGTCATGTTCTAGCACTGTTGTCAGTCAATTCTTTAGATTTCAATCAAAGTCGAGGGCTTTTCGCAAGAGTGATCTCAGGTAAACTGTACTATAAATGAGTGTATTTTGAATGTCAGGCCCCCCCTTCAGACCCTCCAATCACTATGTTTTAATGCACCNATATATACTCATCGCACCAATCCTCACCGATTCCCCCCCCAAAAAAAAAACGATATCTAGTACAACGGTTTCGAGCAACTGTGTATTAACTTCACCAACGAGAAGTTGCAACAATTCTTCAACCATCACATGTTCGTTTTGGAGCAAGAAGAATACAAGAGGGAAGGCATCGACTGGGCCTTCATCGATTTCGGTATGGACTTGTTGGCCTGTATCGATCTGATTGAAAAGGTTCGTCTCCGCTCATTCGCACCAATCAGCCAAGATTTTCAAACTATCCGCCAACAGCTCGTTACCCTCTATCTATAAATATACAAATAAGTTTTAATTATAATGCGTTCCATAGCCCCGTACTGGCAAATCATCTAGAACTGATGATCCCAGGAGGGGCGGCATATCTATCTACCTATTTTTACAGTCATGCGGAGAAGTGCGCCCATAAGCGTTTTCTAGCTCCATTTACGTACTATAAGCACCCACCCACCCACACCACACACACAATTATTTCATGTCAGAACCCCCCCAGAGAAAGTTCGAGGGATGACCGAAAAGTAACTAACCCGACGAAAACAATTTCGACCAAGCATTGAAACTACATCCTGATTAACCCCGCTTTATTATTATTGTGTTACATATTGTTCCGTTCCACGATCTAGTACAACGGTTTCGAACAATTGTGCATCAATTTCACTAACGAAAAACTGCAACAATTCTTCAATCATCACATGTTCGTTTTGGAACAAGAAGAATACCAACGCGAGGGCATCGAATGGACCTTCATTGATTTCGGCATGGATCTGCAATTGTGTATTGATCTGATCGAAAAGGTACAGACGCGGCCACAACTATCTAACAGAGCAGATAGCCCATGCTGACCACATTACACAATAATACACAATTGCGATTGAAATGCACCGTGAAGAATGTGATCTAATCTAATGCAATCTAATTATA
Organism: Drosophila tsacasi; assembly: GCA_018904565.1. Lineage (NCBI taxonomy): Eukaryota > Metazoa > Arthropoda > Insecta > Diptera > Drosophilidae > Drosophila > Drosophila tsacasi. Next base: position 25,699 of record JAEIHY010016814.1, on the reverse strand, counting down.
ATCGATATTAATTTCCATTAACTTAGTTGTAAGATCGCCTAAAGCTAAACAAGCACCAACCAATGTTAATGCATTTGCAACTTTACGACTCACAACTAAAATTGTAAGGGGTAAGTCCTATGTACTAATGCGTTCTATTAGTTGTACCGTCGTAGTCTAAGTCTTAGGCGTTTGCCGCTTACGAGAATTGTCAAAAAAATAAAAAAAACAACCAAAAACTACTTAAATGTTAATGCGTGCTTGCTACTAGAAAATCTTACAGCAGCCCCCTTCGAAAGTGATCGCCAGACGAAACTAATGAACCAAACTTCGATTTCTCGCACCAATAGCCCATGGGTATCCTGTCCATCCTGGAGGAAGAGTCTATGTTCCCCAAGGCCACCGATCAGACCTTCTCGGAGAAGCTGACCAACACCCATTTGGGCAAGTCCGCTCCCTTCCAGAAGCCCAAGCCTCCAAAGCCCGGCCAGCAGGCTGCCCACTTCGCCATCGGCCATTATGCTGGTTGTGTCGCCTACAACATCACCGGTTGGTTGGAGAAGAACAAGGATCCTCTGAACGACACCGTTGTCGACCAGTTCAAGAAGTCGCAGAACAAGCTGCTGATCGAAATCTTCGCCGATCACGCCGGCCAGTCGGGTGGCGGTGAACAGGCCAAGGGAGGTCGTGGCAAGAAGGGCGGTGGCTTCGCTACCGTCTCGTCGGCCTACAAGGAGCAGCTGAACAGCTTGATGACCACTCTGCGCTCCACCCAGCCTCACTTCGTCCGTTGCATCATTCCCAACGAGATGAAGCAGCCTGGCATGGTTGATGCCCACTTGGTTATGCACCAGCTGACCTGTAACGGTGTGCTTGAAGGTATCCGTATTTGCCGTAAGGGCTTCCCCAACAGGATGGTGTACCCCGACTTCAAGATGCGGTGAGTATTTTGGACCGTACAGGCCCTAGGTCTCTACACTTAACTCTTATACACTAGCACCTAGACTTAGTTCTTAGTTCGATATCGATATCAGAGATGTAGTCCAGCACTGTACTGTACATACACACACCAGTCGGGTTACAACAACTAGGCCTAGGAACTATCTAGTAATTACGGTCAATAATTAACTTGTAAATTGTAATACCCAACTCTAGTTACATGATTCTGGCTCCTGCCGTCATGACGGCCGAAAAGCAGGCCAAGAACGCCGCCGCCAAGTGTCTGGAAGCCGTCGGACTGGACCCCGACATGTATCGCATTGGTCACACCAAGGCACGCATATATAACTCCCCTTTCAATATATCCACTTTGTATATCCAAGCGAATGTCCTGTATCACTAGTGTATCTCGCTCTTGACTCCCACTTGTTTCTCCTCTTTGTATGTACCATGTACCAAATATCAGATCCAGTTCCAGTACCAGTTCCAGTTTAAGTTTCAGTTCCAGTGCTGTGCCTCTATGTTAGGTGTATCTTCGTCTAAGAGTCTTACTGTGTGTAGCACGATCTGTTCAGAACATCGAATCAAAAAACAAAATTCTACATCCTAACAGGTACCAGATTCTGAACCCCCGCGGCATTAAGGACCTCGATTGTCCAAAGAAAGCCTCCAAGGTTCTGATTGAATCCACCGAGCTGAACGATGACCTGTACCGTCTGGGTCACACCAAGGCATGAAAAAGTTCTTCCTTTAGCTAAGCTTAATCTGGCAAAACAACTTCAAAATTGTGTGAACAAACAAACAAACACAAGCACTTATGAGTGGATGGCTCAACAGTATCTTTGTGTAGTAGTCAATAATCTTTCGCAGGGTGCTCGAGAAAACCTCAACGAGAGAGCGCCCCATACACGAAACACCACGAAACACTTTACACCTTAGTCTCAGAGTCTCACAAATGTGCCAAGAGGGTACACTTGTATAAATGACCTCTCCATATTACAGCTATCAGATCCTGAATCCAGCTGGCATTGTTGGCGTCGACGATCCCAAGAAGTGTGGGTCCCTAATTTTGGAGTCCACCTCATTGGATCCCGATATGTACCGCATTGGACACACCAAGGCAGGGCCACGTTCCGATCTAATTCGACCTCTCTTTCTTTTATTATCTGCTCCAATCCCAATCAAGTAGTTTTGATATATCTATCTATCTCTATCTCCCCTCCTTGACACTTGACGAATACCACACAACTCGTATTCGAATCGAATGAATTTGTCTTAAATCTCGATCTATCAATACATACAATACAATCGAACTTCACTCGTATCTCAAATGCCGGCCAGAGGCAATACGAGTTAATGCAACCACCAAAAACAAACATTGATATACAAAAATCCAGTAAAAACCCCAAAAGATCTTAGGCGCCCTTTAGGTAAACAGGAACAGAACCTTACTAAGGGCGCTCAGTTCAAGTTCAGCACTTTTGTATGACTTCTACCCCTTCCCGGAAATGAAATGAAATGAAATTATATGAATTTCAACTACACCACACACACACATAGACACGCACACACAGCACACACTCACTCGTAAAACCCCAAGCATGGGTTCGAAAAGTTCTTATGTAGAAAGTTGTCCTGTTTTGAAGATTTCGTTGTTAAGATCAACTGTAAATAACACTAGAGATAAGCTAGACATACTAAACCGTAATTAGATACTTGGTATTCTGTAGTATCATTAATGTTGATTATCATCATAAACATTTAGCTACCAAATCCTGAACCCCAAGGGTATCAAGGATCTTGATGATCCCAAGAAATGCACGAAGATCCTTATCGAATCGACATCTTTGGATGATGATCAGTACCGTTTGGGTAACACAAAGGCACGCACAACCGAACATTTTTTCTGCACTTCTACGAGTACTTCAAAACACCCCCCAAAACACTTTTGTCAATGGCTCCGAAACAGATGTCCAGACACACATTTTCACATTGCAACCAAAAAACAGAAAAACACACAAAACTCTCATAGAGTCAGTCCTTGGTCGAGATACAAACTAAGCAAAAAGCTTAAATCTTGATCTGGGATCCCTCTGTGCGCATGTCCTTTCGTCTCAATCTCTCTATAAATTGGACTTATAAAAAACCCTGATCCTTTCCAAGATCCAATCAGCGAAAAACCTTTACAAAAAGGTAGAAGCAAACCCCTCCCAAAAACCCCCTTTATCGGTGTCTACACTTCGTTTTAGTAGTAACTTACCTAGACGTAACTCTACTATTCCCTAGTCAGTAGTTAATTTATCTAACCCCCCGCCCCAAAATCAATCAAAAATTAGTTAGTACGTATGCACTCTAACATTAACTAAATCGTTTGAAACAAATTAATACAAAACATTCAAACTACGAAACCCCCATACAGCTACAAGATCATGTGCCCCAAGCAATTGCAGGGCGTTGAGAAAGACAAAAAGGCCGCTGAAATAATCATTAAGTTTATCGATTTGCCCGAAGATCAGTACCGTTTGGGTAACACAAAGGTATATGGCAGACAATATATCTTACTAAATTCATTCACAGCCACCAAGCATACACTGCACCTTTATTCTTCTTCTGCTTGAATCTGGAAAATATACCCCAGTCAATTGCTAAATTTGAGTTAAAGCCCAGCCACTATATATGGTGTGTTCTTTAAGTTGAGTTTCGGCATATTGGAGTATAATATCCCAGCTTCATTTGCCTATTCGCCATACGTGTCTGCACTTCTTGAAAACGCCTCACCAGTTCTTGCACACTATCGCTTACTATAAGATATTCACTTCAGATCAGCATTCCATAACCCAACCGTGACACTTTCAGCTGCTAGTACACAGCTCTTGTCGGGGATTGTGTTGTGGGGCGTTTGATCTGTATGTCTTGTCATGTCTGAGTCTCATCTGAGTGTTATTTCATCTGCCTGTTCTTAATCCCATCGCCATCGCTTATTTACTAAACACACATATATGTTGTTTGTCTTGAATTGCGATTGTGTCTTGTGATTTTATGTACTTTCTGTGTTATTGTTCCAAACCATCCATCCTCTATCTATCCCAGTTCAACCTGTCCAAAAGTGTTTTTGAAGAACCGCTTATGCAAAAGCAAAAAAAAAAAAAGAAAATAAAAAGAACCAAAAGAATTCGAGTTGTCCGAAGGGCTTACCCAAAAGCTCCGCGTATAAGTTTTGGTTCCGCTTAGTGCACGCGCTCTTCAGGATGCGAAGCAAACAGAAGACTAACCTATTATTATTTCTCCCCAACCCCCAACAAAAACCCCTTAAATCACAAACAGGTGTTCTTCCGCGCCGGTGTCCTGGGTCAGATGGAGGAGTTCCGTGATGAGCGTCTGGGCAAGATCATGTCCTGGATGCAGGCCTGGGCCCGTGGTTACCTGGCCCGCAAGGGCTTCAAGAAGCTCCAGGAGCAGCGCGTCGCCCTCAAGGTTGTCCAGCGCAACCTGCGCAAGTACCTGCAGCTCCGTACCTGGCCCTGGTACAAGCTGTGGCAGAAGGTCAAGCCCCTCCTCAACGTCAGCCGCATCGAGGATGAGATTGCCGTGAGTATAGCCAACATTGGACATCTTCTTCGTCAGCGGTCTGCCAGCGTTTGGTGGCATTTGTCGTGGTGATTCGACGAGTGTGTGAACTTGGGGCGAAGCAGTTGCCAGTGGCAATCAAGCGAAGACTTTGCTGATGTAGCCCTGGTATGTCCATTCGGATTCGGTAGGCAGCCCCGCTCATTGTCTGGGGTAATTGGATGGGTACGGGCAGCTGCACCAATCAAATCCCCAAAAAATCCAATCTTAATTTAGCCAATTGGCCATAAACATTGTTGCGATGCAAAATTCTTTCGCTTAATTAAGCACACAACTTAATACCTGCAGCACGGACATGCAACCCATGCTCACTAAAACTAAAAACCGAAATCTGAAAAACTAGAAAACTGAAAACAACATCCACCCACTTAGAGCAGCTGCCCGAACATATCGATACGATCTGATTCCAATCGCCGGGGCTGCCAAAAATAGATGCTGTCATAATCTCTTCGCACTTTCGGGCCAAATGTGGCCACTGTTTACCCCAGCGAAACTTTTCGCTGGAATCCAATAACTCGTTCACCCCTCACAAACCCATGTACAGTGCGCGGTACATAGTACCCCCACAGAAGTTATGATTTGTGCTGCTGGGTCTATTCTGGGCCCTGCCACATAGCTCGGGCATTTCTTTAAGAGCCACAATTAGTTTGCCAATTAGCTTGCTAATTAAATAATAAAAAATGAGCGAAGAGATGCCCACGTATAGTTCCGATTCCCGATGAGTAATTTAACATGATGTGCATACACACGCACAATCCGCGGCATCTAGTATGTGGGTATTCTATATATACTTAAGATGGTACACCTGCTGGCCCCGCCGCACAAGTGTGAGTTGATAGGCCCCATACCGAAGCCCAGCGAATGCCAGCGATTTGTGAATTATGATGGCTATGGCTACCTCCTCCTGACCAAGGCGATTACACACATGCCAAGTGGCAGCAGCTGCCGTGGCGCTGCTCTGCCCAGCTCTGCTCGCCTCGGGGCGTTTGCTAATTTTATAGCCCAAGTGGCCCAGTGCATTTGCAGCAGCCATTCCAGTTGTATTTGACCAGTCGTCGTCGCGGTAACGCGTACCACAAACGAACCCCCAACGAAGAACCAATCGAACAGAGAACAAGCAACTAGCTTACCTGAGCGGAGCATCTTGATATAACGAACTCGAAAGTGGAGTTAACTGGCCTTATTAGCTAGAGTGGGAGATATTAACAAGTGATCAGGATTTATCAAAAGTGATCAGTTAAAGACGAGAGTGTTTGAAGCTGATTACTTGCAAACTTGCAAGCTAGCACAACCGAAAGGGAGTTATTGAAAGTGATCTAGCACTATGGCCGATGAAAAGAAAACCAAGAAAACGAAAAAATCCTCCGAAGCAACCACACCCACTGCTGCCACAGAGGAAGCAGCCCCTCCTGCCGAGACTGCCCCTGCTGAGGAAGCACCTCCTGCTGCTGCTGCCGCAGAACCCACACCCGTCGAACCACCACCTCCACCAACAGCCCAGCCCACTGAGGAGAGCAGCTCTGGCGGCTCCTTTACTAACCCATCGAATGCTTCTAATGACTTACAGCGTCTGGAGGAGAAGGCCAAGAAGGCTGAGGAACTGCACGCCGCTGAAGTGAAGGTGCGCAAGGAGCTGGAGGCCCTCAACGCCAAGCTGTTGGCTGAGAAGACCGCCCTGCTGGACTCCCTGTCCGGCGAGAAGGGTCAGCTGCAGGACTTCCAGGAGCGCAACTCCAAGTTGACCGCCCAGAAGAACGACCTCGAGAACCAGCTGCGCGTAAGTATTTAGATCTAATCCCATTAATCCCATACCGAATCAGGTCCATTTAAATGATGGCATCAATCCAAGATCCGCGAAAGCGGAAAACGCTAAATTGATCAAGTGCAATCGAGCATGAAAGTTGCTCGGCTATTTCGAGCCATTTGCGCAATTGGCTAAATTTAGCAGTGACCACTCACTCACCTACTTACTCACCCACTTAACCCAGCCGCACCCTCACCTTCTCCAATTTTTCTTCAATTGCTTCAATAGGACATCCAAGAGCGCCTGACTCAGGAGGAAGATGCCCGCAACCAGTTGTTCCAGCAGAAGAAGAAGGCCGACCAGGAGATCTCTGGCCTGAAGAAGGACATCGAGGATCTGGAATTGAACGTCCAGAAGGCCGAGCAGGACAAGGCCACCAAGGATCACCAGATCCGCAACTTGAACGACGAGATCGCCCACCAGGATGAGCTCATCAACAAGCTGAACAAGGAGAAGAAGATGCAGGGCGAGACCAACCAGAAGACCGGTGAGGAGCTCCAGTCCGCCGAGGACAAGATCAACCACTTGAACAAGGTTAAGGCCAAGCTCGAGCAGACCCTCGACGAACTCGAGGACTCTCTGGAGCGCGAGAAGAAGGTGCGCGGCGATGTTGAGAAGTCCAAGCGCAAGGTTGAGGGCGACCTCAAGCTCACCCAGGAGGCTGTCGCCGATCTGGAGCGCAACAAGAAGGAGCTCGAGCAGACCATCCAGCGCAAGGACAAGGAGCTGTCCTCCATCACCGCCAAGCTCGAGGATGAGCAGGTCGTTGTTGGCAAGCACCAGCGCCAGATCAAGGAGCTGCAGGCCCGCATCGAGGAGCTGGAGGAGGAGGTCGAGGCTGAGCGCCAGGCCCGCGCCAAGGCTGAGAAGCAGCGCGCCGATCTGGCCCGTGAGCTCGAGGAATTGGGCGAGCGTCTGGAGGAGGCTGGCGGTGCCACCTCTGCCCAGATTGAGCTCAACAAGAAGCGCGAGGCCGAGCTCAGCAAGCTGCGTCGCGATCTTGAGGAGGCCAACATCCAGCACGAGTCCACCCTGGCTAACCTGCGCAAGAAGCACAACGATGCCGTCGCCGAGATGGCTGAGCAGGTTGATCAGCTCAACAAGCTGAAGGCCAAGTAAGTACTTCACATATTATTCGACTTCTAGCTAGCTTTTTCAGGTGCAACCAAAAATAATACAGAGAGGGATCTCTATTAGAGATATTGGTGTAATAGAGTCGTCCTCTTGAACGGAACCTAATAGATATTTGCTCTTTTACCTATTTGCTAAACTAGGGCCGAGCACGATCGCCAGACTTGCCACAACGAGCTGAATCAGACTCGTACCGCCTGCGATCAGTTGGGTCGCGATAAGGTAATATGTCGTGACAAGTGGCGCCCGATCAGGAAACCTTCTGTCCGGGCGCCCAGGGATCCACACATATACAGAATCACACTGAACCGATGCATGTTACAACCAAAATAATAATGAAAAAAGCATACCACACAACTACGTACAACGAAACTACGTCTGTGTGCCCCACTCACTCTATCTCTCTGTCTAATATAAGGAAATGTCTCTCGAAGGTTTCAACGAAAGGACACCAAGTCGCTCGCTTCTCGCCTCTATATATATCGCTTACTGTGTCTGTCTCTATCCACCCCCCCACAAGACATTAACTAACCCGTGAAATACGAACCTCTGTGTCTCTATCTATCTGTCTAAAATAGGGCTGAGAAGGAGAAGAACGAGTACTACGGCCAGTTGAACGATCTGCGCGCCGGTGTCGACCACATTACCAACGAGAAGGTATTGAAATTGATCTCTATATATGCGTATTTGCTCTCAACGCGATGCTGTAAATTAAAATGCTGAAAGTTCTATTTTTTCCAAGTCTACATCTGTGTATAGTATCAACGTAGTTGCAAAGCAACCGACCGAAAAACCCCCGAAAAAAATTATTTGTAAAAAGAACTAAAACGACCCACCCTCCACTTAAGTAATCTCCACGCTTGATCTACTAACAACAACTCCATGCCTTGTACAGCACCTCACACGAAACCAAAATGCCACACTTTCAACCGAGAAAAGTACCCCAGCCTGAGCTGAGACTAATGAACCCACTTTCCACTTTTCAAAACCCATTACCAAACAGGCTGCCCAGGAGAAGATCGCCAAGCAGCTGCAGCACACCCTCAACGAGGTGCAGTCGAAACTGGATGAGACCAACAGGACTCTGAACGACTTCGATGCCAGCAAGAAGAAGCTGTCCATTGAGAACTCCGATCTGCTCCGCCAGCTGGAGGAGGCCGAGTCCCAGGTGTCTCAGCTGTCCAAGATCAAGATCTCCCTGACCACCCAGTTGGAGGACACCAAGCGTCTGGCCGATGAGGAGTCGCGCGAGCGCGCCACCCTCCTGGGCAAGTTCCGCAACTTGGAGCACGACCTGGACAATCTGCGCGAGCAGGTTGAGGAGGAGGCTGAGGGCAAGGCCGATCTGCAGCGCCAGCTGTCCAAGGCTAACGCTGAGTCCCAGGTCTGGCGCAGCAAGTACGAGTCCGATGGCGTCGCCCGCTCTGAGGAGCTGGAGGAGGCCAAGAGGAAGCTGCAGGCCCGCCTGGCCGAGGCTGAGGAGACCATTGAGTCGCTCAACCAGAAGTGCATTGGCCTGGAGAAGACCAAGCAGCGCCTGTCCACCGAAGTGGAGGATCTGCAGCTGGAGGTGGACCGTGCCAACGCCATCGCCAACGCTGCCGAGAAGAAGCAGAAGGCCTTCGACAAGATCATCGGCGAGTGGAAGCTCAAGGTCGACGATCTGGCCGCCGAGCTGGATGCCTCCCAGAAGGAGTGCCGCAACTACTCCACCGAGTTGTTCCGTCTTAAGGGCGCCTACGAGGAGGGCCAGGAGCAGCTGGAGGCTGTGCGTCGTGAGAACAAGAATCTGGCTGATGAGGTCAAGGACCTGCTCGACCAGATCGGTGAGGGTGGCCGCAACATCCATGAGATCGAGAAGGCCCGCAAGCGCCTGGAGGCTGAGAAGGACGAGCTCCAGGCTGCCCTTGAGGAGGCTGAGGCCGCCCTTGAGCAGGAGGAGAACAAGGTGCTCCGCGCCCAGCTGGAGCTGTCCCAGGTGCGCCAGGAAATCGATCGCCGCATCCAGGAGAAGGAAGAGGAGTTCGAGAACACCCGCAAGAACCACCAGCGCGCCCTCGACTCCATGCAAGCCTCCCTCGAGGCTGAGGCCAAGGGCAAGGCTGAGGCCCTGCGCATGAAGAAGAAGCTGGAGGCTGACATCAACGAGCTGGAGATTGCTCTGGATCACGCCAACAAGGTGGGTACTCACATTGGGATTTATTGTCCTTCATCTTCAATCTAAATCGCATTCGTTTTTTTCTGTTTTCCCCCACTTTAGGCTAACGCCGAGGCCCAGAAGAACATCAAGCGTTACCAGCAGCAGTTGAAGGACATCCAGACTGCCCTCGAGGAGGAGCAGCGCGCCCGCGACGATGCCCGCGAACAGCTGGGTATCTCCGAGCGTCGTGCCAACGCTCTCCAGAACGAACTGGAGGAGTCGCGCACTCTGTTGGAGCAGGCCGACCGCGGCCGTCGCCAGGCCGAGCAGGAGCTGGCCGATGCCCACGAGCAGTTGAACGAGGTGTCCGCCCAGAACGCCTCCATCTCCGCTGCCAAGAGGAAGCTGGAGTCCGAGCTGCAGACCCTGCACTCCGACCTGGACGAGCTCCTCAACGAAGCCAAGAACTCCGAGGAGAAGGCCAAGAAGGCTATGGTCGATGCCGCCCGCCTGGCTGATGAGCTCCGCGCTGAGCAGGATCATGCCCAGACCCAGGAGAAATTGAGGAAGGCCCTTGAGCAGCAGATCAAGGAACTGCAGGTCCGTCTTGACGAGGCCGAGGCCAACGCCCTTAAGGGAGGCAAGAAGGCCATCCAGAAGCTGGAGCAGCGCGTCCGCGAGCTCGAGAACGAGCTGGACGGTGAGCAGAGGAGACACGCCGATGCCCAGAAGAACTTGCGCAAGTCCGAGCGTCGCGTCAAGGAGCTGAGCTTCCAGTCCGAGGAGGACCGCAAGAACCACGAGCGCATGCAGGATCTGGTCGACAAGCTGCAACAGAAGATCAAGACATACAAGAGGCAGATCGAGGAAGCCGAGGAGATCGCCGCCCTCAACCTGGCCAAATTCCGCAAGGCTCAGCAGGAGCTGGAGGAGGCCGAGGAGCGTGCCGATCTGGCCGAGCAGGCCATCAGCAAATTCCGCGCCAAGGGACGTGCCGGTTCTGTCGGTCGTGGTGCCAGCCCAGCGGTAAGTCTCTAAAGGATACTCATCTACCCCTCATCACCCCTAGACCCCTATACCCTCTTAAGAATACCCCAGATTTCCTCGAAAAAAAAAGGAAATGAATAAGAAAAACCCTTCAACCTTTCACTCAAACACATTTTGCCTCCATTTTGCTGCAATAGCCCCATCTCTCACTCTCGCTCACGATCTCGTCAGATCAGTTTTTGAATAATGTGTATATTCTTCCCTTTCATATATGCTCTCCGCTTACCACAAAAAAAAAAAAACAGATCTAAATCTGAGGCACCACCACCAAGTGAAAAAAATCTATATAGCGATCCAATTATGGTTCAATTACGATAATGAGAGAACAAAACCATGCAAAGAGAATTATAGCTTATAAGAATTATTATAAAATAAATACTAATAACAATAATATAGATGCATCATACGACATTCGCTAGCAGACAAAAATGTAAAAATTAGAGGCCACCCAAAAATCAAATCAGAAATCGAAGGATCAAATCATCGAATACCAACCAAAAATGCGTTCATTTTGACAGAAAACCAAACGAAAAGCAAGAAAAAAAGAAAAAAGCAAAGCAGTAATAAATAAAAAAGCAAGCAACCAACAGTAGCACAAGGCTAAATCAATCGAATTGCTTTCTCTACAACCATTTAAAAAAAACAATACTATTCTTCCACTATATTATTATAAACTGTATTTGTACATGTGTACTGCAGCCGACAGCGTCAAAGGGCCGCAAGAGCGCGCTGGAGCAGTAGAAACTTTCTTGAAACATTTGTAAGTGGACGTGTGTGTGCACGTCTTGACCTGTTCTTGTTGTGTCGGAACTATTCTCCCCACCACTCCCCTCTCACACATGCACCAGAAACTACTTAGTCAGTCAGCTCATCTCGTTCGTTCTCGTTGTCTCGCTCGTTTATCGATCAAAATCATTCGTTATCATGTCGTCTCGTTATTCGTCCTCTCTCATTCGACACTAGTCTACCCCAGTTGACATACTCTCTCTCGAAGAGCATTTACGTACGCTCACTTCGTACCTTGGTTACCGTTATTTCACCTCGCTCTCGCTAGCACTACGAAACGTGCTGAGAGAGTGCAAGGAGTTCTCGTTATCGTTTCTCGTTATCCCGTTATCAGTCAGTCAGCCCGAATTGGTGACTTGTCCCCCCAACCCCAGCATGTTTAAACTTTATAATTACGTGAGAAATTTAACTAAACTATTATCCTTTCTGCTTTTATTCTACAGCCCCGTGCGACGTCCGTTAGGCCACAATTCGACGGATTGGCCTTCCCACCAAGATTCGACCTTGCTCCTGAAAACGAATTCTAAATGCCATTTCATTTTTTAATTTATTTTAAACGATATTTCATAATGATTATGTTTATGATTTTAATTTAATTTCTTAATTTAAAAACAAAATAATAAAACTATAACAAAATATATATCGAAAACGACGGGAGGCAAACCACCATCAACAACATCGCCAAATGCACTTAGGCAAAAAGAAAAACAACAACTAAATAACACCGAATCGATCCGATCGATTAGCATACTTACATAAGTGAACTGTGTAGCATCCAGCGATTAGATCAGGCTTTTGTGTAAGCGCGACATTTCCCACGGGGACGCTGCTCGCGAGACCTGTATTGTATTTGTATTTATATATTTTTATACAACTTTCGAAATGCATTCAACCACAAACCAACAACCAACTAACTATCAAAGAACCTTCGAGTCTCGAGACACCACCACTATGAGAAAGATCGCGAATTGAGAGAGCCCCGTCAAAGTGAAGGCCCCGCGACGGCGTCCACCATCGGTAAATGTCGCCCGCTGCTCCTTGAACCCTTGTTCTATATGTATTCGCAAAAATATATATTTGTCGTACAGACCGGACAGGACTCACGGACGACACAAGCTATACACTGCGCCTATGTTTATGTTTAACTTTTGATTCTACCAATCAATGATAATGAGATAAGATCATCACTCGACACTAAATGAAAAGTATACAAAAAAGGAACAAAATAAATGTAAATCAATTAAAAAAAAACTCATGTGGTATTTTATTTTATTTTATAAAATTATTCAAGGTCCGAATATGTGGAAATTGAGGTTTACTCTTTACTTCTGGGATTCCAAGCCAGATTTGGCATTTGTTCAGCTAAAAAATATACTTTTGGATCTAGAATGCATGGCCTAAAACTTTATCGTATTAGTCCAGCCCTTCCTTTCGTTTTAGAAACACAACCGGTAAGAAATTTAAAAACATTACATAAATTTTTAATCAGCTTCAACAAAAACCAAAATTATAGTTTAGCAAATTTATGTTTAGCTTTTAAGACTTCTACACACTTGTGGATCTGAAGAGTGTTTTAATGCCGGAATATAAAATGGCAAGGCAGGAGAATGGGGTCTTTAAAAGCCGATGCGGGGACAGTCCAGCCCCCAAATCGGATGCTTCTGGTGAGCAACCGGATACTATAAGGTTCCCCGTGGGGGAATCTTTAACTAAACAGTCCTCAAGGGAATCGGACACCAGCAAGAGGGTCCTAGCCACCTTTATGCTAAACGCCTGGCGTCAGAGACGAGAAGAGGTGCGCGATCTCCAGCAAGTGGTTGAGGGTCTACAGAACAGCGTGAGTATAGTTTAGGAACAGGTATTTATCTCGGCGAGAACCCTAAAGATCACCTACCTTGAACTCGTAGACCATGAAGACCAAAAACGAACTGCATGTTTTGAACGCGGTGATGCGTGTTGAGCAGAAACGTAATAGTGAACTCCAACTGGAACTGAAGCACTCGCGCATGAGTATCAACAAGGTCCGCTCGTCCTGCGAAAGCCTGGCGTGCTCGCTTCAGAGTCTGACAGCTGAAAAAAATCAGCTAAGTGAGGAACTGCACAAATCCAGGCAGGAGGTAAGATGGCTTGAGAAGTAGAATTTGATGATGATGAAATATATCATATATCATATATATAACATAGCTTAAAGATCTGGAAGAGATTTCCGGCCAAACCAAAAAGGAACTTTTTGGAGCCTTGTCGGAGCAGCGCAACCTGCAAAAACAGTTGTCCGAAGAGCAGCGCTCAAGACATCAACTGCAGCTGGATAACGAGGAGCTCCTCAAGAAGATCATTATGGCGGACTGTAGAAAAGCCCAGTATAAGAAGGCCCAGGAGCTGGCTCAAAACGAGCTGGCTGAAAAGAATGCAAAAATCCGAACTTTGAATGCATCACTCGAAGAGAAGAAAAGGAATGGCAAGGAGTAAGTTATCAGTATTACCCATACGCACTGTTGCTCGCCAGTAAAATTTTATTACCCATACGCACTGTTGTACCACAGTTATATATATTCAAGTTAAGATTTTTGATATTACATTGATATTGATTAATTATTTAGGCAATCCGCTGAGCTGGAAAGGATTAGGGCCCAGATCACGGAACTTTGCTATAGGAATACCAGTCCCCGGTTCTTGGGTTACTGCTCGGACTCCCTCAGCAGATTGAGTATCACTCCTCGGTCAAGCCAGGAAGGGCCATTCATCCAAAGATTTGGTCTCATTTATCCAATATGGCAAAAGTTTTACCAGTTCTCCAATAACCTGATTCTCCTGCTCTTTCATTTCCTTCGCCCTACCGTCCATACGAGTCGTAGCCGCCACCTGCTATAGGTAAACATTGCCAGATCGATCTTATGATTCTTTTTCATTTATGTTACGTTTTATTTCAGGGTTTCTAAGAAGAAATTACCATAAAGTTTAGTTTGCAGATTTTAAAGTCGCAAAATCCGGAAGAAAAGTAATGGGTAAAGTACCCGGAACGAATTAGTTGGACAGAAATTAAGTTACCTTTGCTTTTGAAACATGTATACAATTTGTAAAATTGATGAAATTTTGGAAAAGTGCAAGCCGATTAGAGTCTGGAAAAATACTATAAACGATATACGAAAGTAGTATATGAAAATTTATAATCCCTATTATTCACAATTATTTAAATTATCTAAAAATTGACAAATAAATTCTAATACATTACAGAAAAGTTTATTATTTATTTATAAGAAATATTTGTCTTAGTGTTGAATGGAATTTCTCTTTCTACAGAGATAACCAAAGACATTCTTTTATTATGAAACCCAAGATCTTCCTTTTCAATTTAACTATTTCGACAATTAGTAAAAACTAGCAAGAGTATTTATTTATTTAATAACTTTTAAGTCGACCCCCGCCTTAGTATATCTCACTTTCCCGCTCCTGGAGCCCTGGGATTGGGCTCGATGCGCAGTAGCTGCTTGTGCTGGCCGATCATGTGCTCAATGTGGTTGCACTCGCGCAGCTGACCCTTGAACTCGTCCAGGGTCTCGTACAGCACTGGATAGAGAGCGGGCAGCAGGCCGTGGTCCAGCGTGGGGAAGAGATGGTGAAGCACATGGTCACCGAAGTGGGTGAGCACCAGGAACTGCGATCCCTTAAGGTCCCCGCGATCGATGATCGTGTCCACCTGGAAGAGGCCCCAGTCGCGATCCTCGCGATTCGCATCGCCCTCGTGGTAGATCTCCGGGTCGTGATGCGCCGCATTTAATCCAATCAAACAGAAGCTAAAGCTAGCGATCGACGTCATCGCCAGCCAAGTGCGAACGCAGACCCACAGGCCGAGGGATCCGCCCGTTCCCAGATAGATGGCGGCCGGAATGCTCAGCGGCAGCAGGTCGTGCCAGTACAAGATGTTCGTGTGGCGCAGCGAGTAGAAAATGCTGGGAAATCAAACAGCATCTCAGATTAGGAATGGATTACGTCGACATCTACGTCGAAATAGTCAGTCAGTCAGTCAGTCAGTCACTCACCGTGTGCCTATCTGTATGAAGAAGGCTAGGGCATAGGCCACCGGCTCCGTCACCCAGGACACGTAGCGCATGGCCTTGCTCTTGATGTACGGATTGGGCACCCAGCACAGCAGCGGCTCGAACATGGAAAGCTCCAGGTCGAAGTAGGAGTTGGGGTAGATGTGGTGCGACAGCGCATGGGAGACTCGCCAGGCGGAGAAGTTCATCAGGCCCAGGTTGAAGGCATACATCTGCCAGTTGTCCCGGCGATGGAAGTAGTTGTGGGACACGATCACAGTCCAGCAGAGCGAAACGCCCGCCAGGATCAGAGCCAAAATGCTATTGAACTTGACACTGGCAATGCCGAAGATGTAGAGTGCGACAATCAAGCCAAAGTGGATCAACTGTGTGGGATGAAGAAATTTTATATATTTGTGTATGCTTTATAAAGTATGTATTGCTTTATCTAAATCATTTGTTTGAACCATCCTTGAAGTCTTAAAATTTAAGGTAACAGTTAATGTTTTTAAGCTTGTATTTTTATACCCTTGCTGGGTATTACAATTTTAGTCAGAAGTTTGCAACGCAGTGAACGAGTCATTTCCGACGATATAAATCATATATATTATTGATCAGCATCAAAAACTGAGTCAATCTATACCTTTTATGCAGGAAAAAACATTTTATACAAATTGTTCAAATTTAACATAATAAAAATTGTCAAAAATTCAAAAGCAAATTGAAAATTTTGAAATTTAAAATTGATAATGCATTTTTATTAGCCTAATAAAAACTAGCACAGAAAAGCACCCCGAAGGGAAAATATTGAAAATAATAAAAACTTCGGTTTCCCAAAGTTAGCCTTCTTTCTTGTTGTAGCTTATTTTTAACAGAATTCATAATTTTGAAAATTGTATGTTCTTGTTCTAACCAAACACCTTTTTAGCCTGATTGTCATATCAGTAGCAAAACATTTGTTAAGGCGCTCTGACAGGTGAAATATAAGTCAGACTTTTGGCTCCCTTTATCAATATGTAACTGATAAGAAATATATAACTGATATGGAAAATGTATTTATTACGAAACTCTGCTAGCTAATAGTTTTCCGGATTCCCTATTCTTACAAAAGAAATAAATATTTGATTGGAATCATAAAAAAAGCTTTCAGAAGCTTTACGCAAATATCCTTCATGTTTAATTTAATTTGTATTTGGTAAAATTTGAATTTATTAATTTAATTTATCGGAAACGGAGACTTGTATATAAGTATATTATTTAATATTCTCGTCTAATCCAACATTAAATTTTTTCGTTCAACACTCACATCACTCTTTCTCTTCGGACTCTTGTCGACGGTCTTCAGCTTTTCGCGCACTCGCTCCTTGAGGGTCTTGTAGAAGCCCCCTTCCTCGAGAGTCAGGGTGTAGATTCTGGGCTCCGCTGCATCCCGCACCTTGTACTTGGCGATCATCTTCGCGGGCGCCGTCGTCAGATGATGCGCCTCAAAGGCCTCGGTGATGTCGGTGCCTTTGGTCTCGCGGATCCAGAAGGTACCGCCAGGATGCTTGTCTATGAACTCGGTAAAGTCGTAGATGCCATCGTAGATGCGCCAGAGTCCTTCAGCACGGTCGTCCTCCCGCTTGCCCTTCTGCCAGCTGTGGGTGGTAATTAGGGGCGAGTTTCGGTAAGTGGGAAATTTGGTGGCGATGCCGCTCTTCTTCCACTCCTCGATGACCATTGTCCTTTGGGTTTTTAGATCCTTTGATCCTTGGCAAACACTTCAAAGATCCAGCTACCGACCGGCTGCGCTTCCCGAATCAAACTAAATGGAATCAGCATTCGTTCGACAGTTTTATGCGCCGCCAGAATCTTGCCAGATTATATAAACCGAAAATCGATTGGAAGTTACAGACGGAACGTTTCCATTTTGATAAGATGTCTCAGTGCGCCTTATCAGAGCCGCGCGGTGGGGGCACAGCTGCCGTCTCGGAAATATTACGTTTGTTTTGTTTTGTATTTGAATTTTTTTCTCACATTTATTCCTATCAGAATTTCAAGAGGTGAAATCACAGTGTGGGCACGGCTATCGCTCCAGACTTCGCCGGCGACAATAGGCCAGTGGTGGTGGTCCCAAACATTTGATAGGATCGCAGCAATTTGAGGCTTCGCTTGGCTGGCACGAGTCTAGCCGAAAGCTATCGTTGATGGTGACAGTTGTTGGGGGTAGTCAGGGATCGTTTATAATCTAATCATTTCAGGCCTTATGGAAATGTTATGCTTTATGATACAGGGTTCCCTGAAGGTAAAGAAAAACCAAAAACCAAGCATTGATTTGTAAGTGATTCACAAGACACTACAAAATATTAACAAAATAATTATATATACAAATATGGACTCTAACCAGATATG
Organism: Drosophila tsacasi; assembly: GCA_018904565.1. Lineage (NCBI taxonomy): Eukaryota > Metazoa > Arthropoda > Insecta > Diptera > Drosophilidae > Drosophila > Drosophila tsacasi. The sequence goes on along the minus strand of JAEIHY010016814.1, from coordinate 7,818 downwards.
TCAGTGCTTAGATTGCCTTAATGGCAATAACAAATTATTGCATTCATATATCTTAAAGACTTTAGTGGGGATATTAATCGATGTTTGGTAAAATATAAGTTAAAGCTGCAAATTAACGAGGCTTCATAAAAATATGTGTTTTGTAATTATCCTGAAACACGTAAACAGTTAATCAAAACTCTGTTGTTGAAGCTCATGAAGAAGGTTTGAAAATTAAAATAAGTTCAGTATACCCAGAGCTCTTTATAAGAACCCGGCTTTGATTATAATGAGTAATTAGGGATTTGAATAACATTTCCATATTATATTTCATTTCCACTCGATCCCTGATAGTGAGCAGTGAGAGAGACTGCTCATTAAGCTCTCTCGATTAATGATACTCTCTTGGACCAGAGCTTTTCTAATTGATCGTGCCAGTGTGCGATACGAAAACAAAAGGCGAGCGACGCTCCAAATAAAAGTTTAGTAGCACTTTGTAAACAAACTCGGCGGTCTGTCTTCGCTGGGGTGCTCAGAGCGACCGGTTCCCCAGAGGCAGCATTAAGTTGAACTTGGGAATCAATAGGCAAGTTATCAGCATTTGCTATACCTATAATTAACTCCAATTATTTGTGTTCGTCGTGGTGCAGATTATGGCTCCCAATGTGAAAGAGGATGCCTGGAAGGTGTCCGGGATATCTAGGACTTATCCGAGCTATCGCCAGCAAATGCCCATCACCGGTGAAAGGTCAGTATCTGATTATTTTAAGCTTCCCTAACGACTCGCATAAGAAATTTAACCTATTAAAGCTGGCTGGAGGGCAAAAATGTGGATGACGAAGCTGAAGGTCTTTGGCGCATTAACGATAAGCTCTACGACTTAACGGACTTTGCCGCACGGCATCCGGGCGGCGCCTTCTGGATTGAGTCCACAAGGGGCACGGATATCACCGAGCCCTTCGAGTCGCATCACATCGAGGAGCGAGCCAGAGGAATGCTGAGTAAATTCGAGGTTCGAAAGGCCTCGAAGCCGCGAAACTACAAGTTCACACTGAAAGACGATGGTTTCTACATGACCCTGAAGCGGCGAGTGCGTGAAAAGCTAAGGAAACTGGACTACTCGCCCACCAAGAAAACGGAAGTAGGTTTATTAACTTAATTTACTTAGAAAATTCTTCATCTGCAAATGGTTTTTACCTATTTTGATTAATTTGTGATAGTTGTTAATATCCAAGTTTCCAATCTTTATAAAGTAATATAATACTTAAGATAATTTCTTAAATTATTGAATACCATTTTAGATTTTTTTTTAAATTTATAATCATTGATTAGCGATTCACTCATTCAAGTCAACTCATGCTGATTATTAGAAAGTTATTTGCGGATTCTTTGTATGGCTTTGATGACAGTTTTTGTTTGTTATTTAATATTTGTGGTTTTGATTCAAAACTTTTACAGATCTGTAAGGTCCATATCCATATCTCAAGTTCTTCATTATTTCGTTTTAAAGAGAATCTTTGCATTTTACACCAATTTAACAATTATTTTTCAGTTTCTTCACTTGGGCATCCTGATCTCCGTCTTCTTGTTCAGCTGGGCTGGCACAGTTTTGGACTCTCTGCTCATCCGATCCCTGGCTGGGCTGGCGCTCTGTTGGGTGGCCACCTCGACGCACAATTACTTCCATCAGCGCGACAGATGGCGGATGTATACCTTTAATCTGACGATGATGAACTTCCGAAGCTGGCGCATTTCCCATGCCCTGTCGCATCATGTGTATGCGAACTCCCTGCATGATCTGGAGATGTCCATGTTCGAGCCCTTCATGTGCTGGATTCCCGGCCGCCAGTATGCCAGTAAAATGCAACGATGGATCTCAGTAGTGATCTCACCGGTGGTCTATGCACTCTTGTTCCATGCACAAATATTACTGCGGTGAGTGCTGGTAATTCCTTATACCGTATATTCAAAAAAATAACTCTATTTATTTTTAGTTTGGTTTTATCGCTGGCCAAACGGAATGTTATGCACTGGGACGATCTAATATGCTTTAGTTTACCGGCATTTCTCTATTTATCCACTGGAGTGGGCCTGCAAACCTCCTTAGTCAGCTGGCAGATTATCGTTGCCATCGGTAGCTTTATTTTTAGTTTCGTGGGTCTCACTGCAGCCCATCACGACCCTCGGATCCTGCACGACGGCGATGCCCAACGTAAGGACTTTGATTGGGGTCTATACCAGATGGACACGATCATCGATCGCGCAGACATCAAGTGGTCCGATCTTCTAGTGTTAACTCACTTTGGGGAACATGCCCTACATCACCTATTTCCAACCCTTGATCATGGTGTACTCAAGCATCTCTATCCGGAGTTGAGGCAAACGATGCAGGAGTTCGATCTGGAGTTGAGGGAGATTAACCACTGGGGCCACATCAAGGGGCAGAATCAGCAGTTGCTGAGGATGGACAGGAATCCCCTGCCTCCGGGAAGCAAGAAATTCAAGTAGGCTGAGGTTCAAAGGGCAATGAGATGAAGGGTAGTCTGTAAATAAAATAACATATTAATTAGTTTGTATGGCGGTAGGAGATCAAGCTTTAATTATATTTTTAATTTGAATGTACTCAATGCTTCACTCTTATATTTTTCAGCTGGAGCCAAAGACTCTCTTAACAAACTTTTTCTCTTTATTATCGCTTAATGGTTGGGCATTTCCTTTTCTTTATGGTGTTTGTTACGATATGGTTATGAGCTGTCTTTATAGCTTGTTTTTATAAGCTCTTTAGGGGGCTTCCAAATGTTTTTTGACTAATTTAAAGTAGCCTCTCTTTGTAGGTGAGAGTTGAGCGGGTGTCAAATAAACCTGAAGATTTTATAAGTAGCGCCACATAAAAGTTTGACTATCTCTCTTGAAGATATATCATCTGGAACAAGCTTGGGGACCAAAATAATTAAAATTAACTAAAGAAACAATAAATTGTAAATAATAAATGCTTAAAAATAAAAAAAATATTATTAAAAAATTGTACAACCCAAGTGAGCTTCAATAAAATTATAGCAAGTTTAAGTTTATTATCTATATATAAAAATTGAGAACTAGTTTGTCTTATAATCTTATTCAGAAGTTTGCAACGCAGGAAAGGAGTCATTTCCGACACCATAAATCATATATATTCTTGATCAGCATCAAAAGCCGAATCGATATATCCATATCCGTCTGTCCGCTTTAATGAAAACCAGTCTTTCTAAATGCAGATTTTTATTATATCCGAATTTCGGTTTTTAATTTTAATGATCTGATTGCAAACTGGAAGGGCATACAAACTTCGGCAACCAAAGTTAGGCTTCTTTCTAGTCTTTTTTTCAAATTGCTCTTCTGAAATAATAAAACGGTCTCTTAACATTTTTAGAAATAATGTCTAGACCGAAGGTATATTTTCATTACTGTTACTACCCAATGATAAAGAGTCTACTGAGTGTTTTAACACTTCGATAAGGGGATCGACGAGAGCCAAAAAACCAACGGCTGGTGAAGAAACTCAACGAAATATTCTTTAAGTCAGTTGCTTATTCGTTATTGGCCGGAGAAGCAAAATGTTGGTGACTCGCTCCGTGTTTCTGCTGCTACTCGCAGTAGTAGCGTCAACCCAAGGAGCCAACATCCTGGGGCTCTTCAGCAGCCACAGTCAATCACACCTCATTATTCACATGTCGGTAGCTAAGACCCTGGCCGAGGCTGGACATAATGTGACAGTGGTGACTATGATGCAGCCAAAAGTAATGCACAAGGACATTCACCTCATTGTAGTGCCCATGACGGAGGAACAGGAGCGCATACAGGATGAACAACTAACCACCATGGTGGGTCAGAAAAACACTATAATAAGTACTCTGAACCGACTCCTTAGCGGAATGAGTGTGATGGTAACAGCCCAGGCGGACCTGCTCTCCCACCCAAGTTTCCAGCGTATCTACGAGACAAAGTTCGATCTGATGATCATGGGTTACTTCCTCAATGACTTCCAGCTGGGAGTGGCAAACAAGTTGAAGGTTCCGGTGATCATTGACTGGCTAAGCCGGCCCATTCCCCTGATAGACGATTTTACCGGTAATCCATCAGAACTCTCATATGTGCCCAACATAGCCACCTTTGCTACGCAACCCATGAGCTTACTGAAGCGAGCTGAGAACCTGGCCAAACAATTGTTCATTAGATACATGAGTATAATATTTAATTCTTACATCAATCGTATTTACAATAACATTTTTGGAGAAGATCAAGATCTGCCAACTATAAGTGAGCTGAGAAAAAATATATCCATGGCCTTCGTTAACTGTCATTTAATCAGCGAAGGTCCCATTCGACCGCTGGTACCTGGAATTGTTGAGATCGGAGGCATACAGATTAAGGATAAGGCGGATCCCTTGCCCAAGGATATTGAAGAGTTTTTGGCCAAGTCTTCCCAAGGAGCTGTACTCCTCTCCCTCGGTTCCAATGTCAAGAGCTCATCAGTTAAACCAGAAATTATTCAGACCATCTTTAAAGTCCTTTCTGGTCTGAAGCAGAACGTGATCTGGAAGTGGGAGGATCTGGAGAATACACCGGGCAATGCTCCCAACATTCTGTACAAGAAGTGGCTGCCCCAAGACGACATACTGGCTCATCCGAACACCAAACTCTTTATCACCCATGCTGGAAAGGGAGGCATCACTGAGTCCCAGTACCACGGAGTTCCCATGGTGGCCCTGCCAATTTTCGGGGACCAACCTGGAAACGCCGAGGTCATGCAAAACGCAGGATACGGTCTGTCCCTTGACCTGCTCTCGATTACTGAAGAGAGCCTGGGAGAGGCACTCAAGGAAGTCCTGGAAAACGAGAAGTACACCCAAGCGGTTGGCAAATTCTCCTCGATGTACAGGGATCGACCGCTGACCGCCAAGCAATCGATTCTTTACTGGACGGAGTACATCCTGCGTCACCATGGAGCTCCCCACCTTCAGAGTCCTGCGGTGCATATGAACTTTGTTCAGCTTCACAATCTTGACCTCTTTGTTATACTTTTTACGATCCTGGCTGTAATAGTGTTCTTACTAAGTCTGGTTGTGAAATTCATTTGGAACAAATTAAGGGGCAAGACAATTACCTATAAGAAGATAAAGAATCAATAACTGTTTGCCATTATTTAATAATTCATTCGTTAAGAAGTGTTCAATAAGTCTTAAGCGAGGCTAAAAACAAATTAAATTAAAAGCCCAAAATAAATCTTATTATTTGTATATTAAAATAAGTATAATTTTTCCACAGTGAAATCTTTGGGGAATCATTATTACAATGCTAAAAATGTTTCCATGCGTAGGCTTATCTGTCCGCAAACATATGTGTATTGGAGGCATCGATACTGCTAAGGAAGAGTTATTATCAGGTTCTTAATGGGTTCTTATCGGCGCAATGAGCTTCTTTAATAATATATACTATAGTATTTTCATCGCTTTTTGTTTTTGGTAAGATAACACAATGTCGATGAAAAAAAAAAACACTAAGGTTTATTTCAGAAGACTTTTGAAACTACTCTACAATATTTACTATGATTAACTTTTGCTAAAAGTTGCATTAGTGCAAGTAATATCAAACAGTATCAGAAAAAATATACAGATATTTCCATGTATTTTAATATCCCATTGAGTTCTCAAGCATACCCTAATCAGGTTGCTAGCCAAAATTCGATTTCATTTGAAACAAATATCACAACGACGCAAAATAAAAAAAGCAAAAACAAGATTAGACGTATTTACGGTAGTGTTTTGTTTGTTGACAAGTTTGCCGTTTACTCAATTTTAAACCATTTAATCATGACTCAGTTCCCAGACACGCGATACGTAGACACCCCTATTTCTCGGCGATATAGTGTGTAGGTTAGTTAGTCCCTACCATTTTAATTGCTCCGTCACTGCGGTACAGCAAAAGCAATTGAATGGAATCGAAAATGTTTGAAATGGTAATTCTTTGCCTCTCTATATCTCTATGTATATATATGAAAAGCTATATAAACTAGCGGGATGTCGGCATCAGAAGTTAGTTGTTAACTAAGAGGTCTGGTGGAAGTACCTTCAAATACAATGATTAAATATTCAAGGATTTGTTGCCTTTTGATCCTAGTTCTGAGTACGAAGACTTACCCAGGAGAAGGTGCCAACATTCTGGGCATTTTCGGCACCCACAGTCCTTCCCATGTGATCGTCCACATGGCTGTGATGAAAACCCTGGCGGATCGGGGTCACAACATCACCGTGGTAACGCAAATGAGGCCCAAGTTGGCGGCCCACGAAAATATCACCGTGATTCTGGCTCCGCCGACTCCGGAGCGGGAACAAATTATTAAGGAATTCATGGCGGAGGCGTCCAATGAGAAACCTTCGTTCTGGAAGACCATGGTCAAAGCTGTCGTTCAGTCGGAATACCTAATGCAAGGCCAATTTGAGTTTGTAGAGCATCCGAATTTAAGGGAGATCTACGAGAACCCCCAGACCAAATTCGATTTGGTATTCCTGGGCGCAGTGGCCAACGACTTTCAGCTTGGTATTGCCGCCAAGCTTCGCTGTCCAGTCATCATCACCTGGGTTGGAGTGCCCTTGCCCTTCATGGACTCCATTGTGGGTAATGTCAACGATCCATCATACGTTCCCAGTGTAAATGTGGCCCTTGAACCCGGACAAAGGACCATGGGATTTGGTCTAAGATTTGGCAACCTCTTGAAGCATACATTCATGAGCACTATCAACCAGTTATTGTACTTAAAGATGAATCAGTTCTATGAGTAAGTGATTAAAATAATATTAAATTTGTGTTATATTTTTATTAATTTATAAATGCTTCTTAGGCGAGCTTTTGGCAATGAATCGGATCCAGAGTTTGCAACCTACCATGAGATGAAGCGTCGCGTGTCCTTGCTGTTCTACAACTATCATGCCCCCAGCGAGGGTCCCATCCGACCCACCGTTCCGCAATCCATTGAAATCGGCGGAATCCAGGTGAAGGAGAAGCCCCATCCATTGCCCCAAAAACTGACAGAGTTGCTCGACAACGCCCATGATGGAGCAATTTTCTTCAGTTTGGGCACCAATGTTGACACCAACACCATTCGACCGGAAATCGTGGATACCCTCTACAAGGTGTTCTCTAAATTGCCCCAAAGAGTTGTGTGGAAATGGGAGGATCTGCAGAACAAGCCGGGAAATGCCTCCAATATATATTTCAACAACTGGCTGCCCCAGGACGACATCCTGGCGCACCCCAAGACTAGGCTGTTCGTAACCCATGCTGGCAAGGGTGGTGTGGCGGAGGCGCAGTTTCATGGGGTTCCCATGGTGGCATTGCCCCTCTTTGGAGATCAACAGGGCAATGCTGAGATAATGGCCAGATCAGGATTTGGTCGCTGGCTGGATATTCTGACAGTAACGCCCGAGGAACTGGAGGAGAGCATACTAGATGTATTGCACAACCCTGTGTATCGGGAGGCCATTGGAAAGTTCTCCTTCCTGTATAGGGATCGTCCACTGACCGCCCGGGAATCCGTGGTCTACTGGACCGAGTATGTCTTGCGACACCAAGGAGCCTATCACCTGCAGAGTCCCCTCATTCAAATGGACTTTTTGGCGCGCAACAATATCGATGTTTATGTAGCAGTTCTAATCCCTATACTTACTTCCAGTCTGCTACTACTCTTCATTTTTCGATGGATATTTCGCAAAATTTTGGGAATTGTGGGTGGCCAAAATTATCGTAAACAAGTAAGAAAGCTACAGACGTTCGTGAACGACTGTTATATACCATGTACCAAAA
>JAEIHY010016813.1:0-19757 GCA_018904565.1 Drosophila tsacasi | reverse complement strand
ATATCAGATTTTGAAAATTCAAGATGGCGGATCCAATATGGCGGACTGAACTTTGGGAATGGAGGTTAAAATTGGTATACATATTTTTTCAATATATTTATTTTTCGAGTATATTTCTCATCTGATATCAGATTACGTACATTAAAGATGGCGGCTTAAAATGGCGGACTTGTTTAGTGAAATAAGCATAGATTTTCAGCGGGAGACACTGATTTCTCTCTGTCCCACCACTTTAACTTATTCATCGTATACCACTATTTACATAGGGGAGAGTGGGGAATTGTGGAACGGAAAAAGATCATAACAGCGGATTTTATGTCATCTCTGTCAGAAATAATTTTTCTAGGAGCAAACATTCAGTTCCTGTGGCCGTGACTGGATTTTGGATGAAAAGTCTTTCAGTCGTTTTCACACCGCTATATTGCAAGACATAGGTCATGGGGAATTGTGGAACACTTTTAGTGGGGAATTGTGGAACACTCAATTTCAGTGTTTCGCGATACGTTAAATTGTATTTTATTTGGTGTTTTTGACTTCTCATCGTTTTTCAGGCATCATTCCGACTTGTTACGCCAAAAAAGTTGACAAAGTCAGTTTTTCCGCGGTTTTGGAGGGAATCAAGTAGTAGAAGTAGTGACCAATTTGCAGGAGAAAGTTGAGTTGAAGAAGGACAAAGCTCAGAAGACAAAGCCAGAAGTTTCATTTTATATATAGTTAACGTTAAAGTTTTTGGAATTTGAAAATTTTTTTTTTTCGATAGAAATATTGTGTAAAAAAAAGTGGGTTCCACAACTCCCCACAATTTAAACTGACAGTTCAACTGCAAATAAGCTCTCATCTGCTTATCTCCATTGTAATGCAAATGTTGATGTGCTTAGTTAAGGCAACAATTTAGAGCTGTTCAAGCAAATTATAACCCAAAAGATTACAACTATTTATAGTTATATACTTACCATCTACTTCTGTGCTGCTGGACATAATGCTCGCGTCCAGGTAAGCGGCTAAACCCTCCATTTTGGCCACCGATGCCCGGTGATTGATGCGCGGTGCCTGACTTGTGCTTGTGTGGCTGTCATTGTTGTTGTTGCTGTTGCTGTGTGTGATGGGTGGCTGTTGCGTGTTTGACTTCTTGCGACGCATCACCTTGCCGGCGGGCAACTCCTCGCGGACAATGCCATCGCCTTCGAGCATCTCCTCGGAGCTGTGACTGACCTCGTCCGAGGACTTGTTGCCGTTCTGATTGTCTGTGGTGGCAAGCTCTGGTTGTTGTGATTCGGAATGCGACTCGGGTTCCGTCGGCAGTTCCTGCTCCTTGACCAAGTCAACGTTGTTGTTGTTATTGTTGATGTTGTTATGCTTTGGCAACATTTCGCGCTCATCGTCGTCGCTTTGTGCGTTCTCCTTGGACTCGATTACCTCCAAAGGGTGCGTGAAGGTCTCCTGCAGCTTCTTGGCCTGCGGCTCCAGCGGCTGCTCCTGTGCCTTGGGCTTGGGCATGTCCTTGAGGAAGGGATTCACTCGTGCCTGCCGATTCGGTGGCGAATTCGAGTTGATGCGATCGAAATCTAAAAGTGATATCAAATATGAGTAATGAATAGAGGAACATCAAGAGGATTTCTCACCTGGCGTCTCATCTATGCTCATGGAACGCATGGAGGCTATGTCCTCGTTGCTCAAATTGTTGCATGACACCGCCTGGGAGCCGTAGCCGCTGCTGGTGGAGGAGCTCATGCTCAGCGTTGGCAATCCGTTGAGGTGCTTCATGTTCGCATTGGCGCTGGACGTGTAGCTCAAGTAGCTCGAATGGTTCGAGTGACTGCTAACGTCCATGAAGGAGTCCATGGTCTTGGAGGCCGTGAGGCGGGAGCGTGTCGCGAGGCTCTTGTTCTGCTGCCGCTCCTGCTCATACTCGGCGGCGTACTCCGAGTCGCTGTAGCTGTCCTCGGGCTCCTCGTCCAGTGATCGGTGTCCGCCCAGCGGCTCCTCGTGCAGCGTGGTCATGCGCATGCCCAGCAGCTTGCTGGTGGCCGGCGAAGCTATGGGAAATACCACAAAATATGCCGATTAGTATGCGAGTTTCTTTTCCCCTTTCAGGTTGCTGTTAGTGCTTAGGCCTGGACAAACCACATACGTTTCGTTGGCGCGATTCTCAAAGTGTTCAGATTCAAATTGAGATTCAAAAATGTTGGACGCGCTGCATTCCACATTTGCGGCGGGGGCGGGCGATTGGGAAGATAATGATTATGCGTTATGTTTAGTTACAATGCGATTTACAGACTTCGGGTTGAGGAATGATCAAAACTAGCCGGAGGTGCGACTAGTTCGCACCCCCGACAACACACTAGGGCAACAAGGTAACAAGAAAGGTTATAATTATAATTCTAGGTCTAAGTATAGTCACTACAAGAACGCGGCTCGTGCTTCAAATCTCGTGCTTCAGTGTGCTTGGCTGCAGTGTGAATTGTGCACCGGATTGCAATGGTTGAGAATGTCCTGGTGATGCATGATTTCCACATAAATGTCTCGAATTTGGTTGGATGAGCGAGGGCGATGGCGACAGCGAGCGAGAGTCTTGGGTATGATTGACGACAGATTTACCAGCAAACAGAACTAACACAAAACTACAATTAAATACTTCTAAATGTGGGACACGCGCCGCCTCCCCTTTCGCTTGGACGAAGGCGAGTTGTGTTGTCTGATTGGGTGTTTAGTTGTGAGTAAGGATGACACGATTAATCATATGATACACAATAATCGATTTATTTTGAATAAGTAGTTGTGATTAATTGAATCAATAATCGATTATACTAAAAAATAATCGATTCCCTGAACTTTTACGCGCAAAGTAATGAATTTAACATTAAAAATATTATTATGGCACCAGCTGCAAGCAAAGTTTGGAAATACTTCGCTAAATGCGATGATAAAGATGGGCAGAGTCCTTTATGCGAAAAACAGCTAAAAGATTGCATAACCACAACAAATATGCTTCAGCATTTAAAAATAAAGCACAAAAACGAGTTCGCGTCCCTCAAGGTGGTGAGTATATAAGTTTTTATTTGCTTATATCGTCAGTAAATTGAACATTTTTTTATTTTAGACACCCAATAAAGACTTCGAAAGTGAAGTGAAGCATAATATAATATCAAAATTATGGTGTCCCGTGTGTCAGCTATATCATTGACAACAGATATATGGACTGACATAAATCTAAATATATAAGTCAGGTATTTTTGTATTATTAGCAACTGCATAACGTTCACATTTGAAAATATCACAAATGATGTATGCATCAAACAAAATATCAATTAATTAATCGATCATTTTAACTTTTCTTCGATTAATTGCAATTAATAATTGCATGGTTTCAATTAATCATATTATTCAATAATCGATTAATGTATTGTTTTTGCCATCCCTAGTTGTGAGCTGACAGTGTGGCGATGGGGGAATGGTGAGACAGACAAACTTAAACTCCAACTAACAATCAATGGAATAGCAATCAAAAATGCACTTTCGGATTTGGTATTTGATTTCTTGGGCATTTTCTTTACCTGACAGCAGAGATATAGAGCCTGTTGGCGGTGGAATTTCATTGAGATTACGTTAGGTTTGAAAGCACAGAAGAGAGTTTGGACAAGTTGAGAAACCATACAGTAAATACGAGAAGCTGTGTGGGGCGGCTATGGGTTCATGTGTCTGTCGTGGATGCATGTCAATTTATATGATAAGCGTATGGAAGATGTGCACCGTGACGGAGGATCGCTCGAGTTAATGCGGGCGATTGGTTGCTCTTGCTAATTGCTTGGTTGCTGCAGGTGTCGTTGTTGCATCGAAGCAAAGCAAAAAAACTTGGGGCTTTGGAACTAAGCAATGCGAGAGAGATCACAGAGTAGGAGTTGCTTTTGGGTAAATAACATTTCCGACTCTTGGACGCACATGAAGTATAGTAGTAAGCGGTAAGAAATCAAAGGTTTCGAAAAGGATTTATCTCGTTGCCATTAATTTAAGCAGGAACTCAACTCAAGTACAACTACTGGTTACGAGTTACAAGGATTTCTACTGGTTTACTGATTTTGTTGATTTACTGATCACAAAGATAAATCCCTTGCTCTAGAGCTCGGCTGCGACTAGATCACACGCAGTGTTTCGATAAACTGAATAACTTTTGGTTGGCTGCGCATAAGCATATGCAGAATTACTTAGTTAAATAGTGGATTCAAAAACTCGGTTATATGGATTATAGTTTCAACACATAGTCTTGCTCAAAAGGTTAATGGTGAGTATATAAAAGAAACCGTTTTTGGGTAGACAGAATTGTAAGGAATACCCACCGATTCCAAAGGCCTTTCCGGGCGAATCATCGCTGCTGCCTTTGCCCCCGAAGCTGTGACGATTGCGGATGACTCCACCTGCTCCGGCTGGACTGTGGCCTGCTGAACAGAAAGCGGTTTAGAATATGTACTATAGCAGGGGGGTTTTATTCTCTCACCTGGCGTAAACTTGCTGCCCAGCGCACTGTTATTGAGATCGGCAAAGGACTCGGATCGTCCCACATTCAGCAGCGACTCCATCGACGCATCGAAGCGCATAATCTGAGTAAGTTTATTTATGAGTTGCTTGCATCATAAATTGTGTTCAACAAATGTTATTCAACAGGATGAAATAAAAATGATTGAATTAAACAAACAAAAAATGAAAAACAAAACAAATAAAAACCAAAGAACATGTACGGAAATGGCAAACTGAAGGGCGCACACAAACGGTTACAAGATATATATAGATAGATATAGATCATAGAAGAGCTCGCCAATAACAGTTGAAACTGAGAAGTTCAACCATTATAGTCCTTGCCTTTTATAAGAAACTTAACACATCACTCAATAAGTCCATAGGATGACACATAAATTGCGGTGCTATGTAATAACCCATCTTTTTTTAAAAAAAGATATCTGTCAAAATTTCATGTTTTTGGAACGATTAGTAAAAAGGTTACAGAGGTTCAAGTGAAGCTTCTTTTGAGTTAAAAAACAAAAATTCAAAGCAATTTCGTGTGATCATTTATCATTGCTTTTTGATGAGTAAAAATACCATCACAGCCAAAGCATGGCTTGATACGTGTTGTCCGGACCCTGCCCCATCGAGACAAACGGTTGAAAAATGGGTTGCAGATTTAAACGTGGCCGTACAGACTCTGAAGATTATGACGCCTCTGGAAGGCCAATTGAGGTAGTTACAATAGAAAACACAAAGAAAAATCCACTGAATCGTTTTGGAAAACCGAAATGTTAAATTGCGAGATAGCTGACACTTTGAAAATATCAGAAGGCAGTGTTTATACTATTTTTCATAAACATTTGTCCTTGAGAAAGCTGTTCTCAAAGTGGGTGCCGCGTTTGCTCACAGTGATCAAAAGCAAGTCGATCGTAACGATGACCAGATTGCACGAATTGGGATTAGAAGAGCTCCCGCACCCACCGTATTCTCCAGATTAGGCCCCCAACGACTACTACCTGTTCGCAGACCTGAAAAAATGCTCACCGGAAAGAAATTTGGCTTGAATAAAAAGGTGATCTCCGAAACTGAAGCTTATTTGAGGTCAAAAATAAATATTTTTTAAATGTATCGAAATGCTAGAGCGGCTTCGGCTGATTGTATCACTCTTGAAGGAATGTATGTTGATGAATAAAATCGAATTTTGCTTAGTTATCCTACGGACTTATTGAGTGATGTGTTATACAGAGTTAATCAACTGATATTTGCGAATAGTAGAAGAGACAAGAGTGAACTGAGGAAAAATTTAACTACTAAAGCTTTATGTACAAAGCCCTTCACAGGACACAAGGATACAGAGTACAGAACACGGTTTACAGTATAAAGGAAGAGGAAAAGAAGAAGTGGATACTCTAGTTACTTACACTCCCGGTATTGGTGGTGTCTTTGACCGCCTATGTGCGCAGTGAGAAGCGTTTGGGGTCAACACAGACACACATACACAGCATAAACATAAAGACGGGGATAATACCAATACACACACACACACACACATAGAGAGAGAAATTCAAAATTTGCAGAAAGTGCGCGCCGAATTTGGTGGGTTTGGTTAATATTTTCAGTTTGGTTTTTTGCAGTTTGTCGGTGGTTAAAACACAAATTTTGTTGGGGGTTAGTTTTTGGTGGTGAAAGCGCATAGAAAAAAGTGTGGAAAAGAGAAAGAATTTGCGTTTTAGTCAGATGTTCTTTGTTAATTTTGCTCGAGTGTGTGAGTAGTAGGTGAGTGGTAAGTGGAAGCTTGTAATTCAGCAGCGGCGGCGGCGGCGGCGACCAAGTGAGAAAGCGGCGCAGCGGCAGCAGCGGCTCAATGGGATGAACGGGGGAAAGGGGGAAGCTCCCGTGAGAGCCCGTCCTTACCTGCGAGAAGTTCGGCACACTGACGGTCTTGCGCATGCTCAGCGGCTGACCATGGGCCGTCTCCAGCTCCTTGACAGCCACGTTCTGGCGCAGGCGATCCAGCGTCAAAATGCTCTCCACAGCCGAAACGCCGCGAGTGTATTTCTCTGGAAAACCAGTAAGCAAAAGTTAGCAGGGGAAGCGGGGAAGCAGGCTTCTTAGATTCTTAGAACTCGCTCTCACCTATGTATGTTTCGCCATCACTTGCCGAGCAATCGTCGCCGCTGGCCGCCAGCTGGGCCAGCGACTCGCGATCCTCCAGCTCTTCGGAGGCCTTGGGAATGTTGGACACCACCTCGTAGGTGACGCCGCTCTGCCAAATGGCATTCTCGCCCCGCACCAGTCGGAACTTCTTCAGGCGGTCGGTCAGCGTCTGGCCCTTCTTGATGTTGATGCTCAGGCGCTTGCGCAGCACCAGGTCCATGGGAGCCGGATGCGAGAGGCGCACCGTGGTGCGCAGAATGAGATAGACGCGCTCGTTGGCCTCGGTCACGCGGTTCAGTGCCTGGCTGTCGTGCATCGACGAGTCCCAGCTGGCCACGCTGCAGACGTCCTTGTCCAGGTGCTGCAGTATCTGCAGCGTGTAGAACTTGTGGCCGTGCTCCTTGGACAGGATGGAGTTGATGCCGGCAATGGAGAGCTCGTCGTTGGTGTTCTGCGCGGACAGGTCGTCGCCGTTCAGGTTGAGGAAGAGCACGGGCACGTGGGGCTCCATGCCAGCGGGGGGCTCCCAGGAGGCGGGTGCCCCGGGTATGCCGGAACCAGGTGCCGGCACCAGCACAGCGTTGCGCTCCTCCGTCAGCGAGACCCACTGATGCACCAGGCTCAGCTCGCGCTCCCGCTCCTGCTCGTTCTTCTCCTCCTTCTTGATCAGCGTCTGGATCTGCTGGTCCAGGTACTGACGCCGCCTGCCCAACGCCTCGCTCCACTTCTCGCGGAGCACCGTGAGGTCCTCCTCTTGGTAGGAGTCCAGGGGTCTCTGAAGCCGCGATCGCACCGTCACACTGCCAATGGCCACGTTCACAATCGACTGGCAAATGATGGGCAGCGTGCCCGAGTTCTGGACGGGCTTCACGCGCACATTGACCCGTCGCTGCTGCCCCTGGCGCAGCTGGTAGATGCCGCCGGTCAGGACCTCGTTGCGATTGGTCACCTCCACGGGCGAGTACTCGCCGTTGTCGTTCAGCTCGTGTATCTCGACCCACAGCTCGATCTTGCGGGAGAGCTCCGCCCAGCGATCGACCAGGGACCGGGCCTTGGCCTGCTGCTGCTCCACCTCCCAGCCCTTGGAGCGGGAGAAGCCGGCGCTGCGGTGGCCCCACACCTCGATGGACAGCGCTCCCTCGATGCAGTGCTCCAGGAACTCCTCGTTGATGGTCACCGTGAAGTCCTGCGTGTGCTCGAACTTGAAGACCATGTTCTGGTCGTGGGCCGTGGACTCGGCGTTGATCACCGGCACCACCATCTCCTGGTGGCCCCAGAACGTGTACTGGCAGAAGACGAAGTTGGAGAGCGACAGGGGCAGGCCGCTGGCGCACTTGATGGTCACGCGGCAGGTGATCTGGTTCGATGTGGGGTCCACTGGGTCGTCGTACTCGTCCCGCGAATCGCCCGAGGACTCGGAGACGGACTCGCACATGCGATCCTGCGGCATTTGGCCCGCGATGCGCTCGATCTCCACCTGCAGGCGGCCGGCCACCTCGCCCTGCTGGCTGATGATGGGCGTGTGGTAGTCCAGCTTGACGTCGTGGAAGAGAACCTCGAGGAATATGTTGGCCACGCCGATGAGATTGTGGTTCTCCTGCGACTCGTAGAAGGGGTCCTGCGGCTTGGCGTTGTCCTCGTCCTGAGGGAAACACACAAATGATTAGCTCCTAAACAATACTCGCTATAACATAGTCTAGTTGTGTGCGTGGTGTTCATGTTCGGGAGGTGCTGGGGGTGTCTCTTAATTACCTTGTCGTCGTACTCGTCGTCTGAGAATGGCTCAACGAGGGGCTGTAGCCAGGGGTTAATATGGAATGCGTGTGTGAATCGGATACAATTATAAATGGTTAGTACGGAGCCCGAGGGCAACACGTGAAGAACAAACAAAGATGTCGACATACCAGGCCGTTGAGTATCCGGTCCTTGTGGTCCTGGTACATCTCGCGCATGTCTATCAGCTTGTTCTCCAGCTTCTCCATCGTCCAGATCTGGCTGCCCGAGTTGGTGCGCTTCACCAGGATGGCGGGCTCGCTGACAAAGGCTCCGCGCCGCCTGTTCGGACTCAGATTGGCCGGCGGTATCTGCAGGGTGACCGAGAACTTGGTCTTCTTCTCCATTTCCTCGGCCAGGAAGTTGGCCTCCTGCACCAGCGAGTTGGCGCGCATAATGTCCGTCTTTAGCTGACCCAAACTCCGGCGGAACATCTCGTCGCGCTCCTGGGCCCACTTCTCCACCCGCATCTGTGAGGTGGGCGTGTTCGGCGTCACCTTGCCCATGCGCAGCGGATCGTACGGGGCGTAGGGAGCGTACGGGGTGCTGGGCGACAGAATGTTGCGCAGCTGCTGGAACTGACGCTCGTACTCCTGGCGCTGCTTCTCCAGCGCCACCTGCTTATCTTCCTCGTGCTGGCGCTCCAGCCGAGCAATGGCCGTCTGGATGGGGTCGTTGCTCAGTTCGTTCTGCATAATCTCATCGCGTGCGAAGTTGTAATCTATCAACTGCGCCGGAGTCTGTGGCTCCGAGGCACACAGGCTCGTGTTGTTGCTCTTCGGCGAGTTGACGCGGAAGAAGTGGTGGTTGCCCCACAGAATGCGGTCGCCGTTCTGCAGGGGCGTCTTTTCCACGGCCGCTGAGCCATTGACAAAGCACCGCGCACCCTGCACTGGCTCCATGAACAACCCGCTGTCTTCGATGGTGATCACACAGTGTTCCGGCTGGATGCCCAGGCCAGAGAGTTGTATATCCGGCTGCTGGCCACTGATGCTGCGTCCACCAATCAGTGTGCGTTCCTAAAGGTAATGAAAGAGAGATTACTAAGCTGTTTTACTCACACTTTCTGGCTAAACTCACCTTCAGGTAGTAGACAAGCAGCTCGTTGAGGGACGGATCTGCATTCAAATTGACCAAATAGTACTTGTTCTTCTCCACCTTGATGCCGCTGGCCTGCACACTGATTCCCATCTTCTCGAGGGCTTGCTGCCGTTCGTTTTGGATGCGCTCCGTCTTCACCAGCTTCTCCTCCCACGTCTGCGAGATCTGCTTCATCAGGTTCTCGCTCTCGGCCAGCTTGTCCTGCACATCGCCCACCGGCGACCCTGTGGCGTGTTTTAGCATACTCCTCAGAGTCTCCACCTCGTGTCGCAGCTCTCGAATGATGCGAGCATTGGGATCTTCGTTGACCACGGCATGGTTCACAATGCGCTTGGCCCGATCCGCGTACCGGAGCGTGGACAAGGTCTCCTCATAGTTATCCGCCGAGGGAGAGATGGTGGCCACCATTACGGTCCTGGAATTGCCGCCCAGATTGTCCTTTAGCAGCCAGGTAAGAACGGAGTCGCGGTAGGGCACGAACTTGTCGTTGCCGCCCCGCTTGCCGTTCGTTTGATCGGCCAGCTTGGAAATGACCAGGCCCAGCGTGGTCAGAGATCTGTAAGTGGCATTCGATTAGCGAAGAACCTTAATGAGACTGACTCGCCCTTGGAAATGCAGGTCAATCCTTGAATGCGGGTGGATTCAAAGATCAAGTATTCAATTTAATCTTCGCATCCCTCACAAACGACCTGCATAACCAAAGGAAAGCAAAGCAACAACCAAGATTATTGACTAATTTTCACCCACTTGTTGATGTTGGATCCCTCCTTGAGGCGATCGCCAACGGCTCCCGTTTTCACGGCTCGCTCGGAGCCCGCCAAGTCGACGAGGGACATGCGGGACACCTTCTCGCCACTAACGCCCGTCGCCTGGTCCGTGAGTATCTGGGTAAGGACCACCGAGAAGACGGCATGGGAACGCGACGACTCGGCATTCATATTGGTGGCGGCCACCGTTCGCGACTTGTTGCCCTCCGTCATGAGGTTGTCGATGTCCTGGTACGAAGTCACCGCCAGCTGCGACAGGCCGTCCACGTAGGGCCCCATCACATTGTGTTCGCGCACCTTGAGCGACTGCTTGTTGGGCTTGGGATCGAGCAGATCGTGGACCTTCTCGTTGTAGATCTCCATGTAGGACACCTCCACCTTGTACATCAGCTCGGGCGTCGACTTGTTGGCTATCGCCGAGAAGAGCTTGTCGCACAGGCGCGGAATGATGCCCTTGCTCTCCTGGGAGCCCATCATCGTGTACGACTTGCCAGAGCCTGTGATGGATAAGTATATTAAACAAGAAGGGGTGGGGATGGGCCTTAAGCATTACCTGTCTGGCCGTATGCGAATATGCATGCATTATAGCCCTGGAATGCATTATCCAGAATATCACGTCCCACGCAATCGAACACCGTCTCCTGGGAGGCGAAGTTGTCGTCCTCGGGGTTTAGCGAGTAGAAGCAGTGATCGAATGCAAATGTCTTTGGTTGTTTTCTGGAAGTAAACACAATGTATTATTATTATTCTTTAATTATAGGGCCAGAGTCGTGACTATAAGTTTGTATAGCAATGAAATAACAAATAACACTTTAGTGCCAACTGTGTTACCTTTCGATTTTCTCCAATGGCGGTGGATTTTGCAGAATGGTCTGCTGTTTTTCCATATCCACGATACATTTTGTGCCCAGCTCGATCTCTATAAGTGAGAAAATAAACCAAAATATCTTTAGTCACAGTGGCATGTTCCGGAATTTCATTCATTTTATGCATGTTATGTGCAAAAAAATTGAGATAATTTCGCGTTATTCCGCGCATGGGGTGATAACGAGTTCAAAGTAGCAAAAACAATTTAATATTATACGTTTGTTACAAATATAAACGAGAGTATATGTATTGCATCAAGTTGGGGCTAAGTGCGAAAAAACGGACTCACAGCGAGAAGGGGCGATAAATGTGTGTGCATGGCATGAGAATGGCCAATGCCAGTAGTATGTATGTACAATCTCATTGGAGGAGAGAACGAACCTTTCAAATAAATTGTAAACAAACGTAAAAAGACCGAGGCACAAGTTGCCCAAGCAAGCTACTCTCCTCCGACCATGTAATAAATATTTTAGCAGCAATAAAACAATGTGCGATAAGCTACACCCTTCTTCGAGTCGAATACCAGTTGCCCTTGGGCATTATCGAGCTGAGATTTCTATACGATCTGTGGTAAGTAAGCCCTGCTGATAGGGTTTGATTAGATACTGAGAAGAATGTGGCATGTGGAGATTCTTGAAGCACATGGCTAATGCACTTTGTTTAATTATGCTCAAACCTATATTAAACAATGCTCAAGGCGGATGACAAATAGTATTTAGTTAGGAGCTTGTTGAGCAACACCCATTGCTCAAATTCCCAGAAAATGATATAAACTCACTCAATTTTAAATAGAAAGTCGGTTGTAAATCTAAAATAACATAAATACAAGGTAATAATAAACTTTCGAGATACTGGTCTTGTACAGTAGAAGATTTAAACAAATTGCATTCTAAGCTATATACAACCCGAACAAGGTTGCCAGTCCTCTGATATCATTCTTATTTGCCCTGTATTCTGGCTTGTTTACTATACTTTCTTGTTTACTATATACAAAATACAAAAAAGGCCAGCTAATAAATCGTGGAAATATTTCAGTTCCGATGTCCTTCGCATACTCCATTCACTCAGAGCTCGGCAGGGAACATTTCCAAATGGCAGAGAGCAGCCAATGGGCCACAAAACATCCCAGGAAAAGGAGGCGTACAGGAAAGAGGAAAGGGAAACCGGGGACAGGGCAACGTCAAAAGCCAAACCCAGACGGGCAGACACATTTAAGGCCCACACTCTCTCTCTCTCACACACATGCACACATGGCCGCCGGCGGCGTGTGTATCCATATCCTGAACTGGCCTGGCCTTTGGCACTTCCGTTCCGCTTTACATTACAGAGCCGAGAACGTGACATGACATGGAAATGAAAGCCGCAAAAGGACCCAGTCCGGACACCGGACCCTACCGAAACCGAAACACCATCAATGTGACGAAGGCGTGCCATAAATTATTTGATGGTCTCATTTGTAGTTCTGGTCAGTTGATTTGATAGCGACGACGACTCCATCTAACCTCAAACGGTTTTCTCTTTGCCATTGTCCAGCTCTGAAATTAACATGCACACACAGATACAGATACAGTCTGAATCTCTGGCAGGCCAAGTGAAAACAGGTTAAGCTTTTTTGGTAAGAGCTGTGACTTCATTTCGAGCCCGTTCGTCTGTCTTTGCGTTTGAAATTGCCTTTAGCCGTTTTGGCTTGGCTTTTCTGTTTTCATTTTACGCTCCAGTGCTGGCCAGCTCAACCTGAAGAGGTCACTAGTTACGGACATGGCCCAAATAGTAGGTTGCCCACGACGACGATTGACTAATGCCAGTTGTCTGCCACGGCTGTGTAACTTCTCATAGCCTAAACTAGGGACGCTTATCAGAGTCCGATAACGAATCTGCAAATGCTTATCGCAGGCATTCTCCGGGTGACTACCACGACCGACCGACTGACTACTCCCTTCCTACTCAGTCGCGGAAAACAGCAGCGGATCAAGCCGAATGGCAAACAAGTGAACAAACATGACAACATACGAGCGAGAAGTACTCGTACAATCGAACTCCTATAAATAGATATGGCTACTAGCCTTAGGCGTAAGAATTAGTGGGAAAAAAATAGAGCAGGTGACAAATTATGATGGAAGAGCATGCTTGAATTGTGTGTTTACAAGTCACTAAAGCTTCCGGTGATTACCAGGCCTGTTTGGAAATAGAAAGCTATAGAAACGGAAATGAATTGCACAAAAACAGCAGAAAAATCTTTAAATATATTTTAAATACGATAAATAACAACCAAAACGTCCTAAAACTAAGAAGAACTTATCTCATACCGAAAGGAAATCTGTTTGCTTTATCTTTTTGGTTCTTTTACCCCCACAAACCCAATATTTCAAACTAGTTTTGTAAGAACTTAAAGGAAATCAATGAAATACATTTCGTATATCATAAATATACGACAAAATAATATCTATTGTGTGTATTTATTATCTTTAAAACACAAACAACTCCACTTTGTCTAGCTCAAGCTCCAGTCCCTTTCTACAGAAGTTTGTTTGTAACTGAGACTTGGCCCAGTTAATGTATGTAAATATAAACAAATAGCTATTGAGCAACATTCGCAACTCATTCAATCAATAAAACGAGAATCCGCGCGGACCTTGCCCCACGCACATGTGCCACACATAGCCGCCCCTAGCCGCGCTGCCTCATCCTTCCACTTCCGTACTCCGCTCTCCGATGTCTCTCCGCCACGGGAGGTGAGTCACGGATAAGCAAAATGAATGATCAGTGTTGACATTGGAAATGCTGACGCCGCCTTGTAGTTGTTTCTCTTTTTTTTATTTTGCACTTGCAACACTTCACGGCTATAGTGGGAAACGCGAAATTAGCTGGAAACGACGAAAATCGTTTGTCAGTCGAGCAGGGAGACCATCACCATCCATCCGTAGGTAGTTGTCGTCGGTGCAGTAGGTACATGCACACACACAAACATAATGCCATCGAAAAATCCGCTGGCGCAGCAATGGAAAAACGAAACCAAAATTCAAAGGAAGCGAGAAGAAGCCCATGTAAATTTTTGTTAGCCTAAAAAAACAGTCTCTGTGCCGCCTGTGCTGTTTGCATTATTGATTGCAGGCGAAACTGCAAACTGCAGTACAGCCTGGGGAGGGTATTGTTCCAGTAACAATGGTTGGAAAAGCACGGAAAATGGGTCTACTCCAAGGTGACTTCTTATAATTTGAAGTTAATTTTGAGGGTAAAGGATTATCATCGAGGGAGGTGAGCCCATTAGATAGTTCTGCAGTTGTATCTTAAAGAGAACGAATGGTATTCCTAGCTGAACGGGCTCCTTAAAAGGTCTTAAGTTTCCTTTAGAGTAATAAATTACGAAAGAATAATGCGCTATCAGAAGCTTATACTAATTTTAGAATGGAAAATTATTAGTTTTCAGGGAGCTTTCAAAACTCTAGATATATTCCGACTTCCTAGATATGATTTTCATTTAAATGTGAATATTTACTTAAAGGGTTATCTTATAAAAGTGGAATACTTGACAATTTTCATATAATTCCGAGTATATTCCAAAGAAAACTTAAATTTTTGTGAAATATAAAACCCTTTTCAAAACGAAAACAAAATCCGCACTCACCACGTCGATTGAAAGGTCGCACCCTGACGGCGACTTTGATCTTGTCGCTGGACATGGCGGAGGCTGTGGTGGCTGCGGCGGCGGATGGATCAGAACGGGATCAGCACAGGATGCGGGTGTCGCTCGTGGGGGGGAAGCGAGTGATTCATGCACCACTCGCGCGTGGCGTTGGCAGGCTCCTCCTTCTTCTCCTCCTCCTCGTCGTCGTCGTCGTCTGTTATTCTGCTATTATTATTATGCTTGGCTGCCTGGTCGTCCTCGCGGGAATATTGTGTGCACGCAATCTGGAAGGCAGGTGGAGCAAGTCAGTCGTAAGCTGACTCACAAATATGGAGCGCCAAAAAGAATGAAAATATATGTGTGTACATATATACACTTATACACTTGTTCAATTAGCGCCGCACACAGGCGCAGGTCTAACAGTAATACGCGGATGGGTGGTAGTGAGAAGGGGGGTGGATTTCCATTTCATTCTCGTCAACTTTTTGTCATTCACTTTGTTTTGCTTTTGCGTTTGCTTTGTTGTTACTGCACACACTCGCACTGGCATACAGACACACTGTGATATGTTTTATTGTCATGTGCGTTGGCATTCCATTATTTACGCGTCGCACACTCAAATATTTGCCCGAAATTAGCTAATTAAGATTATGTCCTGTCCGATTTTCACGACCTGTGTGCTAAATAAATAATTATGTACATACAGGACCGTGGAATACTTTTAGCACTTGCTCACTCTCACACACACACACAGAGATGCCCTCTAAAAAATTCGCAGGTATGCACTATGCACAGGTAAACCTTTGATCCCCTCGCACAACACCCTTCTCAACGTGTATATACTTTTCGCGGCTCCAAACGAAATTGGCAAAGACGAAGACAACGCCAGGCTCCGACGCCCGCGCGAAAAAAAGTCTCATACGCAGTGCGAGACTTCTCTTTGAAGAATCGATTTTTATGGCTCCCCTTTTCTTCGCGGGGAGCTTCACGTTTCGCGAGGGGGGTTACTTCACACTGCGATAGTTGTATTTGTATTTATCCTAAAATTCACACCTTTTTTGCTCCGTCGTAGCTTAAACCTTTTTTATTAACTAAATTTTGGATCTTTCTATCATTTTTCGCGTTTTCGTTTTTCCAGCAATTTTACTAGTGATGGAAGCAGAGATGTGAAAACATCGATGTTACTTGAGATATCGCAAAACACGAAATAGTGTGCCCACAAAAAAACACCAATCAGTGCTGTCAGTTATTTCAGGCTAGATCTAGCATATTTTAATAACAAATAATAAATACAATTTAAAATTTGTGTAAATTTTTAAGAAATTTAATAATGTCGGCTCTTTTACAATTTTTGAAGAATTTTTTTGTTTTAATTGTGATTGCAATAATTTTTGAAAATGTTGATGAAATTATTAGAAAAACGTTTTTGCATAGTTTTGTTATTTAAAATAAAAATGTGGATTTTTTAATGAGAAATACAAAAATATATGACTAGATTTTTTAACACCTTCTCCCTTCAAGAAGTTCTAAAATATTTGCATTCATTAAGTCGATTTTTTCAAATCAAAGTTTAAAACTCATCAGAATTACATATTTCTAATTCGGAAAGTTAGTATCAGTGTGAAGAGTGCAGCTATTTCGTACACATTTGGTATTTTTTAGTATCAAATCAAAAAACCGGCAGTTGTCAAAATATTTTGATTTTCTAAATCCTTCGAAGCTTTTTTTAAGAGACAATAGTAGCAGAAAAAAACAAAATATCATAAGCAGCGGATTTACCTATAAAATATCAAGATGCTCCGACAAATAAGGGTATGCTTTTGGTGTTTCGCAAAATTCCGTTGCATAAGCTTGCATATAGTGCATTTTGCGCATTTTCTCACTGTTTCTATTTATATTTTGGGGATGGGGATGATGGGGTCCTCCGCAGATGAACTTGGACATTGCGGCTATGATATTTATGCCCTGGAGACGTGCTGCATCGAATATTCAAGATCCACAGCTGCCGTTGACAAATACCTTCAACGATGTGATTGTGGACTACGAGGATCCGGACTACTTGCCCCTACCGGAGTATCCGGTGCGTCCGAATGAGCCTTTGGATACTCGCAAGCAAAGGTGAGTGGAAATCAATTGAGTTCTATAGATACTCTTGACTAATACCGTCCATATCCCTTCCAGGCTTCTCTATCAGTCCCGGAAGCGAGGCATGTTGGAGAATGACTTGCTGCTCAGCACCTTTGCGGCCAAGCATCTGAAGGACTTCAGTGCCGAGCAGACGGCTCTCTACGATCAGTTGATCAACGGGGTCACCAACGACTGGGATATCTACTACTGGGCCACCGATGTGAAGCCCACGCCCAAGGAGTACGACACGGAGATCATGAAGCTCTTGAAGGAGCATGTCAAAAATGCCGAGCGGATCAGTCGTTTGCGTCAGCCGGATTTAAATACTTGAATGCATATCCAGCTTCAAATCCCTGTATAACATTTCGTTTTGTTAGTTGTATCTGCACTAAATTTAACCAGAAAATACAGTTCATAAGAGAGAGTTAGCTTTAAAATCGAACTTTACTTTATAATTAACAAAAATGAATGAATTAACATCTTTCAAACACTTTATAAAGCGTAGGCAGATTGGTGAGCTCGAAGATCTGGTCCTTCAGGCGAGGGGATGGCAGCAGATACTTCTTAAATGCTGGAAACATAACATGCTCCGTGGTCCATCTGGGATGGCCTCCCACAGCCGCCCCATCCCGCCAATCCAGTTGAGCGTAAAAGCGTGCAGTTTCCCGGCAGAATGTCTCGAAACAACGGGCCTCCTGCTCCCAATTTACCTCAGTGGCCAGACGCAGAAGGTAGACTGGCAGGTGGGCCACACTGGGACGATGCTGGGGGACCAAGCTGGGCAGCGTCTCGAGCTGTCCCTCCTCCGAAATGCGAAGCCCGAAATACTCACGCATAATGGGCGCCTTATTTTGCAGAATCTCCGCGGCACTCACCGCCAGCTCAGCCTTATCCCCATCCTCGGGCGTCCAGCCGGCGGCCTCGCTGTCCAAAGCCAGCTTGAGGAGCTGTTTGAGCGAAAGTGGGGGCTTTATGCTGATCTCCTGGCAGTTCTGGAACTCGTAGACGAGACGCTGATAGAAGAGTTCCTCGCTGAAGGCCCGTGTGTTGCAGAGGTAAAGGTGAGTTTCATGCTGAAACAATGCTCGCCGCTCGTCCACACAACCAACGTAGACCAGGTTCTTGAGGGTACTTCTCAGCTGCATGCTGCACTGCCTCTCCACCCGCGTCCTCATGTCCAGCACGCTACTTAGTCGCACTTCCCGGGACTTTTTCGCCGCCGTCATGCGAAAGCTCTCATCGGGCAGAGGCTGCGCCTCCTGGGAGGAATTGGAGGACAAACCGGAATCACTTTTAACCAGAGGAGCGAGGAACTTGTCCAATTTCTGTTCGCTGGCATCGGTGCGCACGAGTTCCTTGGGATAGACTCGTTGCGTCTTGTCCCCCTGCTGGGTTTCATCCAAGTCTGGGGCTCCTGGCAAACGCAGCTGTTTGTAGAATGTCCTGGTGGAGTTGCTGCCCAGCAGACGGGCCTCCACCTGCTGCTTCAGCCGCTCAACGATCTCGTCCTGGTAGAGAAAGTGCACCTCATGCTTGGTGGGATGCACATTCACGTCCAGATTCTGGGGCGGCAGTGTGAGGCTCATGTACACGAAGGGATGATGACCGCGGGGCAGGTAGGTGGCATATACCGCGTCCACAGCGGTCTTGAGAGCTAAAAGAGGAGGAGTTGAAGGATGTGCCTATGCAAGGGTTATTGTCTTAGGCTCACCTGGCGACTCGACCAGTCGCTGGTTGATGAACAGCAGCATCTGGCTCTTTTTTGCCGAATAATTCACCTGCGTGAGTAGGCACTCGGCCTGGAACTTGAACACCTCATCCTGGTGGCTAAACTCGAGAAGCTCCTTGGCTATAGCTGCGCCATAGATAATGCGTATGTTCTCGGCCCGGGAACTGGCCACCGGAGTTCGCAAGGCGGGCTGTGCCTCGCCCTGCTTTCGCAGGGTGAAACCCACGCGGGGATTGTGAACAGCGTACCTGGCCAGCACCTCGGACAGCCGCTGGAACTCCTCTGCCGGGGAACGTAAAGCCTGCCGCCGCTGGGGCATATTATAAAACAGATCCTCGATAGAGATTATGGTGCCCTGGTTGCCCGCACAGGGCTTCGGCTGTCCCTGCAGCTTGCCATCCGCATAGGTGGCCTTGTAGCCGCACTTCTCCTTCGCCGTCTTGGTCTGGATGCTCAAATGGGCAACATGACTGATGCTGGCCAGGGCCTCGCCCCGGAAACCAAAGGTGGCTATCTGGACCAAGTCCTCGAAGCGAGCCAGCTTGGAGGTGGTGAAACGCTCGCAGACAATTTCCAGGTCTTCGCGTCGGATGCCTGTCCCATTGTCCTGGATCTGGAGGAGCTTCAGGCCGCCGTTTTTAACATTCACTTGGATGTGCGTCGATTGGGCGTCCAAACTGTTCTCGAGCAACTCTTTCAGGGCGTTCGCAGGTCGCTGGATTATCTCGCCGGCCGCTATGCGGTTGACCACCACCTCGTCAAGTTTCCGGATGACGCCCGGCTCCAAGTCTCCTGACATGGCGGGAAATCTTTACGTGAATTTGTATGTAAACATTGATTTAGTGTGACCGTTGCGCGGGTTAGGATTTAAGACAGCTGTAATGCGAGGGCAGAAAATAAAATATACAGTAGTACTTTCAAGGGATCGATGATTTTACGTCGTTATAACCGGTAGACTCACTAACCGGTAGTACCTTGCATACAATACCTTTGTATGGGAACCAATTAAGGCATCGAATTATCGTCGCAATAACCGGACAAACGCTATAACCGCTATATAAAGTATATATATTCTTGATCAGCATCAACAGCCGAGTCGATCTAGCCATGTCCG